>LYNE01000448.1:86333-101123 GCA_001662545.1 Rosa x damascena | reverse complement strand
TTTTTTTTTTTTTTTTTCAAATTTGTCAAGGGGAACTCAAGGCTTCGTAGGCCCAAAATAAACCCCTTCAGCGCATGTGAAATGCTCCAACTGTGCATTGAAGCCCAGTGCCTGACCACTTTGACAGGTTTGAGGTTCGAACCTAGGTTGAGGAGCACACCCAACTAGACAAGAACCACTAGGCCACTTGCAATGGTTTACCGATATTGGACTAGATATAACCTCATTGGCAAAAGGTACGCCAAATTAGAACTTGGTTTAGGATCATTATTAGACTTAATATAACCATATTAATTGGTAAAATTAATGTGGTTGTAGTTGTGGAATGGCATGCTAAACCGATAACCACAGTTATAAAATCCTTTGCATTTAAGAAGACTTTTTTAAACGTTCTATCATTTAGTATATCTGCAAAATGATAATTGTGATCGATTAGTTATAGGTTAATGCTTGTATTTTTGGTTCACCCTTGTACTATTAGTTGATGTTTGAACTGTCGATTCGTTAGTTCATCTTTTGCATTTTACGTTTATTCTTGTACATTGGTTTGTCTTTACACCATATATCATTAGTTCCTTCCTGGTTCATCCTAGTATAAGATATGTATGGTACGTGTGAGCAGGAATATGATTTCTGAATCCAAATTAATCTTTTTTTGGAAATAATCTACAACTCTCGATATGTATCATCAGTTACACTTTGTATCAACCGTGGGGTAGTGCTTGTATTTTATTTTTTTGGCTCCTGTAATCAGTTCATAGGGAGATTGATGCCGGATTTATCAACCCTATCTGTATAGGTTAGTTTTCTTAATTACAAAAAGGATTAAATACTTTGTGTACTTTGCTTCCTAATTAAAACTGTTCAGTTCAAAGCTTTTTAAATTAAATAGTTTAGTCCTTATTCGCTATAATTCTCACACAAAATGTCTATTATACCTCTCACTTTTTTTCTCTATTCTTTATTTAGCAAATTACCAATAACTACAAAACCAGCCAAATATTTACCATGCGTAGTGGCCCATTAGTCGATTACCATGCGGATTGCCTAGATAGCCCTTGCGGTTTGCTAAATCTCATGCGGGATATTTTCTTTTGTTTATGTTTTTAATTGACGAATGGACAGAGGTACCCTTCTTATCAGATTTGCTCACCTAAGGGATAAATTTAAGGGACTGTGAGGGACAAATGCATCTTAACCACATGTATTAAATATAAAAGCAGAAATTATAATAACTTAAAACTGTGCATTTATTTTCAGCCGTTAGATTCACTTGTCCCTCACAGTCCCTTAAAAACTGTCCCTTAGGTGAGCAGGCCTTCCCTTCTTATATCATTGATAGATCCGTCGATCTGATTAGATTTGGTTCATTCAGGGAGGGAGGGAGAGATATTTTCTTTTGTTTATGTTATTAATTGACGAATTGACAGAGGTACCCTTCTTATATCATTGATAGATCCGTCGATCTGGTTAGATTTGGTTCATTTGAGGAGGGAGAGAGAGAGAGAGATGAGGATCTGCAATAGTAAGGATTGAAATGAGAGAGATTGATGAGAATCTGCAATTGTAAGGATTTAAAATGGGTAATTTCCTATTTTTCTATTCGATAGGGATTAATTTTTCTACATGTTGATTTCAGGATGTGAGCGAGATATGATGTGAATCTGCAATTGTAAGGATTTGAAATGGGTAATTCCTATTTTTCTATTCAATCAAATCAATTTCTAGTGCATATTGATTTCGAGCTATAAGAGAGAGATAGATACATTTCTTTATCACTGAGAAATTTGGAAGCCGAATCCTTCCAATTGATATCCTGGGCTCTAGAGTTCTTGATTAATATTATATGCCACATGGAGTTTGTACTTATGTTTGACGTATTTAATTTTAGTGTGTTTAATTGAGTTTTAGGATACTTACATACACTTTTTTTCTTCTTAATATTGTTCATCTTGCTGTTTGTTATTGAAGATCAATAACATTTGTGAATATGTTCTTATTGAGGTACTCACTTCATGATTATGCTTCTGTTATATATTAAGATGAAGACTACTTGTTGAGGTTTCGAGAACACGGGTGAAGTTGTTTAATGTGGTCTTTTGGGTCAACATCGTTGGAAAACTTATAATATCTAATTTTAAGGTCATTTGTGAGGATATTGTAGTAGTTTACTGACATTTTTATAATAAATGAAACTCTAGTATTATAAAGTCTATAAAATCTTAATTCTATTTAAAACTAGAGCTTTGATTATATTAATTTGAATTCTTTATAGTGTTTGCTATTGCTTTTCAGTAAGTATTAACAGTCAATATCAAAGGTTGTAAGTATATATACTGATGGTCAGTAGCAATGTCTGTAAATAGACTTATTCAATAAAAATGTCAATTACTAACTGTGAATATCAATGACAACAAGTATACAAATTATGAGATGCAACGCTAATAAGTATATTGACTTTTAGTAGTAATCTGGCAAATATACTAACCCTCAGCAGTATTATGTATTTGTTGTTGAATATGATAGTACAAGCTTCCAAGGCTCACTCAACAATTCATCTTCTTGATTTTCATTGGTTACTGTTTTTAATATTAATTTATAGAGGTCTATATTTGGTAACAGATAAAGTTTAATATTACTAGTGACAGTCAATAGCAATATCTTAACGAAATATTTAGATGTGGTGGCAATCTCGTAATTAATAACAACTTGAATAAATTCGGTGGCAATCTCTTAATTTATCACAACTTGAATGTTTAATTACAATTTGAATTCCTTTTCGTAATTTTAAGGTGACCGCACAGATTTCCACTATTTGCATTCTTGCTCATGGTAATTTAACTAACTAACTTAACTTAATGGTAAAAACCTCTTTTTTATTTTAATTTTTTGCTCTCTTTTTGTTGTTTTTTCTCACCCAATAGTACCAGATACTTACACCCATACCATACACCCAGATATCATCTTAATTTGAACTCAGGTCAAGTTCCGGCAGAAATCAAACCTGAATTCAGATATTGTTCTTCCATACCCATAAACATAGCCACACACATACCCAGAATCCATAACTATTTTAATACCCTTATTGTTGTTGCTCTGCCATTGTGCTCCAACAATCAAAGGTGAAGAAGAACAATACCAGAACCATCAACCTAGACTTGTCGAAGAACGACTGACCAAACCTCAACAACATCTTCGACCAAAACATCGACGTCCAGAAACTGGACTTTGATCTAGACCTATATCGGCTTTCCTCTTTGTTGTGTTTAGATCCTGTCAGATCAGCCGCGAAGGGACTCAGTGCTCCAAATCAGATTATGGTGACCAATCTGGAAGGCCAGATTTAGAGCATGTGTTAACTCTTGAAATCAACTTTTGATTAAGTTTGAAAAATTTGGAGTTTTGGGTACAAATCAGCTACCGTGTGTTCATTATGAAATGTGAAGTATGATGATTCTGATAAGTTTTGGAGTTTTGGGTATGATCCATTGTTTACTGAGTTTTGGAGTTTTTCCGATGAACATGGAAGGAGGAGAGAGGAAGTGAGGGCTATAATAGACATTTTGAAACGCATTGTGTGAGAATTAGAGAGTTTGGACCGAACTGTTTTAGAGAGTAAAGTACAGGGAGTAATCAGGACTGTCAATTCCGACACGACCCGATAACACGACTCGAAACCCGCACGAAATAAAACGGGTTGAACCCGCACGATTAAAAAGCGGGTCAGCCATGGGTCAACCCGCCATGACCCATTTAATAAATGGGTCGGCCACGGGTCAACCCGCCAACACGAAGTGAACCCGTATAACCCGATTATGTTATACTTCTTATTGAAATTTTGGACGTTGAGAGTATTTGATCATAGGATTAGACAATTTGAAATATTTTGCTTTATAATTATTGGATTTAATTATTTATGAACATATATAATTATTTATATTATTCGTCTTGTGGATTTTTTAGTGAATTTAATCAATTTATGCATTTTTTTAGTTAAATGGGTTGCATTGTTAACCCTTAAATGGGTCATTTTGTCTAACACGACATGACGTATTTGTTAAATGGGTTAAGCGGGTTGGAAACGGGTAACCCGTTTAATAAATAGGTTGGGTTTGAGTTTAGATTTTTGACATGATTATTAAATGGGTTGGGTTTGGGTTTGTATCTTGCGACACGACAAATACCTTGACCCGACACGAACCCAACCCGACACGACCCATTGACAGCCCTAGGAGTAATGAGTATTTAGTCATTAAAAAAAAAATTTAAATAAAGGGCTGGTGCGGCTGCCCTCAAGCCTTGATTAATGAAACTGTAGAATACAAGGGGGGGGGACATTGAGCATAAACCCCTGAGTATAATAAGCATTTAGAGTATATCCCAAAATAATATCATATATCTCTACATAAGACATGTATTCAAACAATCACCAACTAGCAAAAAGTGCTCTAATGGCTACTCCATTTACATAACGGAAAGATAACTCGATATGTAACCCGATTACAGCGTAGCATAATTACCAATAACACAATTTTTCTACTATGTTGCCGCCAAAAATTAGACCCGACGACACTTAGCTTCACTCTGCCACTAGGCGATAACGACCATTTGACAAAGCGAAGAACTCGCTGCCTACCTAGAGCAGACAATGCACTTTGAGTGCACACACATACACAAACCCCGACTAGTCCTACACAACTAATGTAGAGACTTATTGCTCACATAAACCGCAATAAAACTAAATAACATAAATAAACAATAACATAAAGTAAAATAAATCCTAGAGTAGGGCCCAAAAATTGAGCTCCAACCCAAACTGTAGCCAACAACGAGCCCACAGATAGTGCCCAAGCCCAAAGGATCAGATCAGCAATTGGGCCATCCCCAGCCCTCCCGGCCCAAGCCAAGATATGCCTCCCCGCACCTCCGGCCACCCCCATCTATCCACCACTAGCGTCGGACCAAGATCACAACACCGTTGCCATCTGCGAGGAACGCCAACCACCGCAGTCCAAATCCCACACCACCCTGAAAGCTCTGCCACAAGAACCGAGCCAACCAGACAAAATTCGATCTAATCCATCGAACCCGGCCTGTCGACCACCGACTGCCACCAAACACCACTCCGCCCAAGCGAAGTCCCCTGCCCACTCTGATCCCAGCCCTAAAAAAAAAAAGGGTTTTATAATCAAAGGGAATGGTAATTCATTTGCTGCCCCCTAATATTGTGGAAAATTGAGACACGTTTCGACATGGGAATTAACTCCATAATTCATTCCACGGCAGATCCTACGCATGACCGATGTCAGTGTTAATAGCTAGGTGGTCATCTCTGATGAGACCCCGGCCTTCACACATTTGGCCAACAGAAATGACAAAAAGGACTCTTTTTTAATTCCCAATTGGCCGGGGGCATTACATGAGATAATCAATGGCGTAGGTTTGACAATAATTATATAAAGATCGTATGAATCATGCATGGCGCATGCAGCTAGCTAGCTAGCACATATTGTTTAAAACGTGAACAACTGGGGTGAGACCCAGGCTCAGCTCGAGCAGGCCGGCCTGCACTGCATTACGCACAGCAGTCAGCAGCACTAGTATCGCTGCTCCTCAGTCCTCACTAACTCGAGCAGTCAGCAGTATTCTCGTTTAGTTCTCGAAAATGAAAGTAATCTATTTAGCTTTTTCATGACATGGGATAAATAAACTTCCCATGAAGAACTGTAGTTACTAAGTACTAATACTATATCCCAGGACCTAGGACATGAAAAATGGCAGTTGTATTAAATTTGTATGACAGTGTGACACTGATGATCATATCAGTAATATATGAAGGGTGTCCGTCATCGTGAAGATGATGGTGTTTGGGTTTTTTGGGAGACAAGGAAGCATTAAGGCAGTACGTACATAGATATTCTATGATTTATGTGCATATGTTGTGAGCATGTAATTATATGGTTCTAACAGCATGCTACATGTATACTTCTAGTAGTGAGAGAAATATAGACATCCATACTCAACAGTAAGGGTGGGCGGCTTTCAGCTATTTCTTGCAAGAAGAAAGATTAATTGAACCTCCGGCCATTCTCATCAGACCAAAACTTAGAAAATTAACCGGCTGATTTACACAGAATGAGATGGAGCACGTGCTCATTTTATATCCATTGAGACATGCATGATTCTTCTTGTCGATCTCCCTCCTACTACTGGCTATAACTAACCTAGCTGGCTAGCTAGCAGAGTAACTTTCTGCATGATGAACTTAAGTGGCACATCTTGTATTTGCATGGGACAGTAGGCAGTACATTGTCTTTGCAATGTACCTAGAACTATAAATACATGTATCTTTATATATATGTGATAAATACACGTATCTTCTTCGTCCCAAGCAGGAACAATATTGAAGTTTAGATCACATTCTCTCTTCTGCAGCAACTCAGAAATCTTAATTTTCACTAGCTCATTAACAGAGAATAAGGGATTATTAAATTGATCTTTAGTCTCAACTTTCACAAACCCTATGATAGAGGCTAGGATGCATGCTTAATTAAATTAAGTCGTACATGAAATATTCTCTGAGTAGACACAAGAGAATATTTACATATATATTACATCCCATCCATAAATTAATTTGAAGTCCTGGTCAGGTCCACGTTGTCTACTCGCATAGTCTAATATAAATTCAACTTCAAATGAGGTACGTACAGACTACCATAATTTTGCCGTCCCGTAATTAAGGCCATAATACTTATATAGTTTGCTGAATTGCTAAATTAATATATCAAATGCCACTAGCCGAGTAGCCGGTAAAGCATGAATTCTGCGCATGATGAACAGTGTGGTCGACCCAATTTAATTGCTTTTGATTATATAAGGAAATTAGGAACTAATAGATGCTAGTACTAGACACATGCATGCAAATGATCGTTGCAGTCCTTAAATTGAGGTTGATTAATTAACAAATCAAGTGCCAATTGTAATGAGAGAAATAGAGCATCATCATCAATTTATCAGTTTCATGTGGAGTGACCATGTTCACAGAAAAAAAGCACAAGGCATTATACCCCTTTTCTTTTTCTAATTAAGCACAGATCATTAACCTAATTGTCATTTCTATATTCAAAAACGTGCTCTCAATAATGTTTGGGATGAGAGTTCTATATCTAATATTATGTCCGTAGGTTTTTTCACTACAAAACAAAATTGCAATGGCACCGCAGTTAGCGTCGGCGCAAAAATGCCGTCGCCGTTGGTCATAGATTTGCTACGGGAAACAAGGCATCGCAAAATAAAAATTAGTTTGCAATGGCAAAGGAGAGCCGTAGCATAAAAATGCTTCAATTGCGACCGCATTAAAGATGTTGTAGCAAGATTTTTCATGATTCTTGCTTCGCTACAATTGCCGTAGTCTTTATTTACTTTTCAACTTATTTTTCAGATATACTATTTGGGTGTTAAAATCAAAATCAAACTTAACCTAGCTCTACAAGGCGCCAAGAGACGAAAATTAGACGTGCCATAGATTTTAGTTCCTGATGAGTGAAACATCATACTCCATCTTCCCCTCTCCTCAACCCTAAAACTTTTCTGCATCTGAAGAACCTCATATGCCATAGTCAGTACTGACCTTCTTCTCTTTCGATCTCTCAAGTTGGGTTCAATTCGCTCTCTCAGGTATCTTCTCTCTTCCATCAGTGGTTCAATTCGGTGGGTTCAATTCACTCTCTCAAGTATCTTCTCTCTTCCATCAGTGGGTTCAATTCAGTTAGTTCAAATTATCAAATGGAAGAGTATGATTTATGTAGTCTGAGAGGAATTAAGTATAGAAAATTTGTTTGTGTATCTGAAATTACTTTCGATTTTGCTTATTTCGGGAAGAACCGTTATGTTTTTTGGTTTTGGATATGTCAAATTGGGCGTTTCTTTGGTTTCCCTTTCGCTTTCTCTTGCAATCCCCGATTAAGTGACCTGTTCTGGTCTTTTCTGAACTAACCAGGTCCTCACGAAGGGAACGAGAGAGAGAGAGAGAGAGAGAGAGAGAGAGAGAGAGAGAGAGAGAGAGAGAGAGAGAGAGAGAGAGAGAGAGAGAGAGAGAGAGAGAGAGAGAGAATTTTGGATTTCTCAATTTTCCGTTTGCGTTTTCAGCTTCATCTGCACAATGAACGACCTCCTCAAGGTAATTAATTCTCTATTTCTTGTTTGTTTTGATTTCTTCTGTTTTGGAGGTTTATCTTCTGCTTTTGTCCTGATCCGGGGATCTGCGTTTTTATTTATTAAATTAGAATTTTGGATTTTTTGTTTCTTTCTGTTTTGGCTTGTGAGTTAGGGATCCTGGGATTTGTTTGTTTAGTTCATTGGAGCTAGAACACGATCAAAGTTATGTTTGTAGGCTAGCAAGAAAACCAAACAAAGTACATTGCTGTTTCAATAGCTTTAGCTTAACATGTTTCTCAATTATATTGGACGTTACTTCCTGTTTCGAATTATGGTGTGGGTTTCCTTTCAATGTTGTTATTAATATGTACCCAATGAAGTTGATAGTGTTAAAAAAAAAAATAATAATAATGTGTTTAAAGGGGGACCTGACCATTTTGATCATGAACAATAATGTGTTTCAGTCCTATTGTTCATGATCAAAATGGTCAGGTCCCCCTTTAAACACATTATTATTATTTTTTTTTAACACTATCAACTTCATTGGGTACATATTAATAACAACATTGAAAGGAGACCAAGTTTATGACAGTATGAAATACCAAGTTCAAGGCTTTAAGCTCCGGCTATTGCTTGAAAAATTAGTCATCTGGAAGCTTGTGACATTGTTATGTATTTGGTCTGCCCGGTTTTTTTAAGTAGTTTCTTCTAGATTGATTTTCTTGTTTTTTTTTTTTAATTTCAAGTGGCCTGTTTGCTATATTAAAGTTGGTTCCTGACTCAGATGGAGAATGTGTTAGTTTTTTAGATTTCATTACAAATGTTGCTAATTATAAAGACGATTGAGATGACTTGCTTAATTGGTTGTCGATTGGTATAGCTATCAGGACGTACTTTTGATGATGATCATTTATTTGCTAAAATGCTCAATATGTTCACTCACTATACCACTCTATATAGGCTTAAGTGGGTAGTAGACATTTCTACTTGGTACATGATTGTAGTGGTTAGTTCCATTTTGTTTTCTTGGGCTCAGAAAGGGTTTGCAATAATTTAGGCACATTAATCTCCCACTCAAATTAAAGCAAAATGAAGTTGAAGTCTCATGGGAATGCTATGTTACTTATGGCAATTCTAGCTGTCATCTGGATTCTTGGGACCATACACACGGTGTGATAGAGATCAATTACAAAAGTTGATTTTCCAGAGGCTGGCTTTAACTTAAACGGGTAAGTATTTAATTCAAATTCAGATTCAAGACAGGCTTGCATCTGTGTTATTTGGAATTGCTGTTTAAATTAAAAATTCTGATTAGTATCTTTAGAGAGAAAGATTTGGAAGATTCTCTTTTTTCAGTTTTGGCTTCAAACTTAAATGAAGAAGTTTCAGAGTTCATAAGAAGGTCCTGGAGCTATGGAAGAGGTAAAGTCCTTTTATCTTCTGCAAGTTAGCCAAGATCTCTCATTTTGCCAATTTATGCTTTTCTTAGTATTCGAACAAGTGTACGTGAGTGTTTTCTTTCTTGAGTATGTTGTTTTTTTGTTTCTGAAATGTTTCCAAAATTAGGCTCTTAAATTGTTGTTAGTTATATTGATTTTAGTTATACTGATGTATCTCTTTTTGGTTTAGTTTATGTTTTTCCCTTTGATACTTGGTGATTTTAATTTAAAAGTGGTCAATTTAGACTTATTGTGTTCAGTGGAGGGCTGCAGAGAGGATCAAGAAGAGTAGTACATGGTGGAGAGATGGGTTCGGCCTTGGCAACAGAGGAATCAAGTGCATATGATTGAGCTTCAGCTTTGCTTTTCTGTGTGATCAAATTTTGCCATCGACGTCAACGATCGTGAACGCCTGGTGGGATTTCGATTTGGTACCAACACACTCTTAATATAACAGAACAGTCACATAGATATTATGGTAAAAAATAGATATTTCTTTATTTGCAAGAGCTTACCACTCCCTCTTCCAGTTTGGTAGTAAATTGTACAATCTTCGTTAGTGACTGCTGTCATGATAAATCTTCATTTCAGGTATTTGTGAACGAAACTGGGACCCAGAACATTGAATCAAAGTCAATGTTGTATCTGCAAGAGCTTACCACTCCTTCTTTATGCATAACATGTAAGTGGTGAAGTTGATATGATTACATGAAATATGTAAGGCTGCTGCACTTCACAAATGCTAGCTTTTCTAGACTAGGACTAATACGTTTACTCTGTATTGTTATAATTTTCTAAAGAAATTCTGAAAATCGTAATATTTTTTCTCCCACCTATCGATGACATAACACAGAAATAGCATTGGTTAAGCGAAGATTATATATTTGTTTGGTTCCTCAATGACCTATGCTGAAGTAATTTCATTTGTTCATTGGATAAAGCTTTATGCTTTCCATTTATATTATGCAGGGCAAGCATTACTCCTAGAACTGTGTTGATATTCTGGCTGGAAGGTTCAAAGGCAATACAGTTATTTTTTTTGAAGCACATAAATTGCACTGAAGGAAGAAGGGCGATAACATCAGTGAGCCAAATTCAGATGTGAAGGAAGTAGGAGTTTTGAAATTGAAGCTGAAGCTGAAGCAGCAGAGGATAAGGGGTCAAGGCACATCATAATAATTGGTTTGTTTATTATGCTCACTGTTTTGGTCTGATGTAGTATTGTGAATGAAGTATTGTTGGGAGGTGTTTCGTAAAGTTTTGAAATTTGAATGTTCAGGTGTGCAGATTTTGCAATTCATGATGAACATGGAGGCTGATTAGCTGCAAAATATGCTAAGAAGGATTTGCATACCTATGTACTTTCAGTTGCATTACCATGTGAGTTAATTGGTTTGTTTACTCGGTTTGATTTCATGTATATGCTAGGCAGTTAACAGCTTATACTAAAATAATCATGATTTGATGAAAACTAATAGGTAGTAAGATTTGATTTGAGTAGTACTTCTTATGCAGGAATGATATAACTGTCTTCCGCATGCACATTAGTAGATAACGGATTAATTTTCTTGATATCTGACTTACTACATTCCTGCAATCTGTTCCAGTCTAATTGGATTCTGTGCATGGTGCTGCAGTTGACTGAGAAAGCAGCCGAGAAAGCCATTCTGCATGGTACAGATTTATTATGCAATTATGCCACTTTGCAAGATACGTCCTTTTATTCTATACTTTATATATTTTGGATTGCTTCTTAGCAGGTGAATGTATTTGAGTTTTGATTACAGGGGCTATGGCTGGTTGCTTCTTATGAATTAGCAAGCCTAAAGCATTTTTAGTGGATAAATAAGTGGATGGTGCACTTCAGCAACTCAGGTAATTATCTCTCTAATTTCTAACTTTGGCACCTCACTTTGTAAACTTTTGGTAACAAGTCAAATAATTCTTTATATGTTTCTATATATTACCAGCTTCGACATTTTTCGATAGCTTCTGCAATGACCATAAAATGATGCTCCTACAATATCTACAGAGATTGGAAGCAGTTCTATATGTTTCAAGAGTACATCAATACAATTAATGATCTGTAATAGTTACTGTATCAATGTTCACGCCTCATAGGTTTAGTTGCCACTGATTTTGGAGTGAAACATAAACATACTACTATGTAATATTAAAAGATCAATTGTATTACAACTTTAACTATCATATAACAATGATTCTTGCAGCAAAGCACGGGCTCACTTTCTAGTATATTTCTATATACCACCACATTGAAGCTACGACAACGAGACCGTAGCAAAATTTGCTATTGAAAAATTGGCGGGAAGCAAATTTGGCAGGAAAAAATATTGTCGGGAAACAAATTTGGCAGGAAATTTTTTTGGCGGGAAGTAATATAATTATCATAATATTAATTATGCTGCGACAGAAATTTGCCGTAGTAAATTTTATAATGGCAACGGCATTAGGGTAGCAAGAAACCGTCGCAAACTAAGTGTCGCAAATCTCTTTGCTGTCGCAAAAATAGTCTGCGACGGCATTTTGCCGTGGCTAAAGGTATTGGCGACGCCACCAACGGCGTCAGAAGCTTTGCCGTGGCAGAGCCGTCGCGAATGTTTTTTTGCGAAGGCAAAACAGCTTTTCGCGACGGGAGGGCGCCGTGGCTATTGCAATTTTTTTTTTTTGTAGTGTTTGGGTAAGCACGAATCAAAGAACTTTTATAAGGCAGGTTGTATGCCAAAAGGTTTATAATATATACGAGGTACAATCCTATATTATCCATAGAATAGGGGTGTAAATGAGCCGAGCCGGAGTGAATACCAATGTGATCATGTTCGGCTCATTTGTTTTTTATCGAGCTCGAGCCAGGCTAAAGCTTGAATTTTTTTTTTTCCATGCTCAAGCTCGGCTCGGCTTGAATATTTTTCTTAGGCCCGAGCTAGGCTCGGCTTGGCTTGATTTATTGGACGAGCTCAAGCTTGAATAGGCTCGGCTTGGCTCATTTGACTTTAAATTTAAAAAAATAAAAAAGATAGAAAAAAATTTAAATTAATAATCCAAATTTGATGTCTGACCATCATACAAATCCCTTTTATTGTCTAGAATAAACTCAAAATGATGAATCCAACTCAAAATTGCACTTAAACTAATTAAATAAGAATGGGGCCAACTCAGATTCTCTTCCAATTGAAAAGGAATGTAATAAAAAGAATTGAAGAATTGAGATTAGAATAATTATATTTTTATAGTATAAATTTCATTAGTCGAGGTTTAACAAACGAGCCGAGTTTTAACAAGCTCGAGCTACTCATGGAAAATACGAGCTACTCACGAGCTAGACGAGCCGAATATATCCTTGCTCAAGCTCGGCTCGTTTTTTGGCCGAGCTTAATATTGAGCTCAAGCTCGACTCATTTATCTTACGAACACGAGCCGAACGAGCTAAAATCGAGCCGAATACGAGTCGAACACGAGCTGTATCGAGCCTACTTACAGCCCTACCATAGAATATGGCCTCCTTGATCATTCAAATTTAAAATTCTTAGGTATGCCAGATGTGCCATGTGGCGGTACTGCCGGTACACTCAGTCAACATTCTCTATGCATGGGGTGTTTTTAGTATTTCATTATAATTAAACATGAGTTGTTTTGAAATATAATTAAAAAATAGAGAGATATGATTGACTGGATGTACCACGTGGCTAATACGTTTACCCTACCTAAGAATTTATCTTAAAATAAACCCATGTCATGTTAGGTTCAAGCTAGTCTTCAAAATCGAGGTAAACATTTGGTTACTATATTCTAAGCTCCAATTAAAGACTCATCAATGCAATGTCATGATGATATGGATAGTTTGGTCTTTCTAAATATCTAGCTTTTTTTAAATGCATGTAGCCCATTGTTAGGAGAAATTTTTCTATCCTCCCGTCAAACCATGTCATCAGTCTGACATGGTTTGACGCCCCACTAGAAATCTGACATGTATTCATAGGGAATTAAGTGGAATCTCAATTTTTAACACTGTTAACTTCTTGAATCCTAGCCTTAATTCTTATCGATCTTCTTCTTCTGCTCTCCGGCTCTCCCACACCATTGCATGATCTCTTTCTCAATTTTCTATTTCATGATTTCATCTGCTCATTAACTGAAGCAATACACCAGATCGACCAATTTAAGTGCAAATATTTGTCTTATAATTCCACAAACTTTAATTATTAAATTCTTATGAAGATCAGTTTTGAGATTCTCCTATGTAGGAGTTAATTGAGAGTTGTTTTGGATTCCACAATACCTAGAGTTTCAACTCACCAAAACTCCTCTTTAATTTTGATGTTCTTATATAGATCTTTCAAAATCATATGAGTTCGATTGGGCTTGGTAGCTAATTTTGGCTAGATTTGTCTTCAACGTGATGTGAAATCACCATAAAGATGAACAAAAATAAAGAAGAAGAAAAAAAAAACAGAATACTACAGAAGAGTCAAATGAATTAAAAGGGAAGTAGATCGTTTGTTGAATCTCAGTTTAGAGAGAGAGAGAGGGAGAGAGAGAAAATCTAAGATTTGAGAAGAAGGTATGAGAGAAATCTGAGTTTGAAGATAGAGAAACCCAGATTGAGAAGAAGCTATTTTTCATGAAGTTAACGACATGATGACATGGATTAATACGGGACACATGTCAGAAATGTAGTGGGGCGTCAAACCATGTCAGATTGATGAAATGGTTTGACCGAAGGATAGAAAAATTTCTCCATTGTTAGACCCAAAGTAAAGCATATTGCACTATTAAAGTATTAATTAAACTTAATTTGTTAACATATACTATTGATCATTCATCTCTTATCCTTAGGTTTCCTAGCCTATTGGTCCAAAAATACCATCATATTAGAATTTCTAGCTCATTGTTTAAATTAAATGGTATATTGTATGCACTAACAGCTAAATATTTGTTATACATGTGTAGTTTTTTTTTAGTTAAATACTGTTTACTCCCTATACTTATAAGGTTTCATCGTTTCAGTCTCTGACCTTCAAATTTCACATAAAAAATCCCTAAACTCCCAATTTCCTCCCAATTCATCCATGTCGTCAAGCTCCATCCAAATTGTCTGTTAAATTGCTGACGTGGCATCCATCTTACACTGAAATGTCCATTTTACCCTCAATTATTGTTTTTTTTTAATCTCTCT
>LYNE01000448.1:61027-75458 GCA_001662545.1 Rosa x damascena | reverse complement strand
CATAGCTAGAAGTGACCAAGCTAACTCTCCCTCTCTTCCTTATTATCTATTTCATAATTTTTATATACTTTTGTTGATGGATTCTTGTATGGGTAGTGAGTAGTTCAAATTGGGAGTTAGGGTTGTGAAGCCCTAACTCATCTTGTATAAATATTGATGTTTTATTTTTAATAAATGCAATTTTCATTGTGTATGCTTTAAATCCGAATTTATTGGTCCTTAGAAGCATGTTTCTAGGCTTTATCACCCTTTGAAATTATGTTGTGGGCAATTGTGATGAATAGATTAATAAATTGACAACTTATTGGTCTTGTTGCATCTAGGATTTAAGTGTGGTAACCATTAGCTACCTTAATTGTAGCTAAGCTTGCTTGGGTCTCTATTATCTTGCTCTCTAGGCCTCTAATTTTGGATATTGCTGCCTTGACCGGCGTAATGCCCAAATTAGAGAGTTGATTGTTGCCCTAACCGGCATAATCGATACACCGAAATGATGATTGGTTTACTACTTGACCGGTACTAAACACATATAGGAAATGCATGCATTTATGAAATTGGCATCGATGTTTACAAGATAGTTAGTGTAAATCACCCGACAGTCCCATGTTTCCATTAATTTGAAAATCCAAATTTAATTTCTTGCTTGATAATTAGTTGTTTGCTTTTATTTTAGTTTGCATTTAATTTAGTTAATTCCCAATTCAAAACTCCCGAACAAAATTCTACCTTCCATTGTGCATAACTCATTTGGGCTACAAGTTAGTGACTTTGATTAGGCTTAGTGTGTGAGCTAAGCCGAGCATTACCGAGGCTTGGTGCCTTGTGTATTTTTTATACGCTTGCGAGAGTATATGCATCAAGTGAGTCATAATTCATGTGTCAAGTAACCATGAAAAAAAAAATTAAGAACTTTTTTGAGTTCCAAAAGTCTTTTTGTATATTTTTAAGTCGGCAATTGGTAAAATCATTAAAAAAAATTATTTTCATATTTTTGAGTGTTGTAACTTGGACCAACTCTTGAAAAGTAAAAGCCATACTTTACTAGCGACGAGAATATGACACAGGAAAATTTGAATGAAAAGTGCTCTTGCCATAATTTGACACGTTTGGACATGTCGTAATATGCTCAAACATGTCATATCTTGTCAATACCTTTCTTTTATCAAAAATCTACTAAATCATAATTTGACCATTGATAAAACATGATTTTTAGGAGCTCCAAGTGACGGACCGCAAAAATCTCAACCCAATTTTTTGAGTGATTTTTTTGGTTATTCAACTTTGGAAAATCTATCAAAAACAAAAATGGATTGAGAATTTTGAGTTCCACTAGTTAGAATTCCTTAAAATCATGGTTTTGGACCCTTTAAAAAAAAAAAAAAATTCAAGAGTGGATTTTTCTAAGGTTGAAAGAAGCATGTAACCTTCGGTGTGCTTAACTTCATCACTTACATTGCAATATTACATTTTTTTTTTTTTTTTGAGAATAAAGTGGAACTATGCAATATTACATGAGTATTATTAATCATCTCGCTTACTCGAGCACGGTCATACCATTATTAATCTCACTAGCCATGGGATGAACTTAGCTTCTGTGCTATACTGCCGAAGGATTAAAGACTTTATGGAGCTGATTTTGGCAACTACCAATTGTTACTGCTTGTTTTTCTTGAACACCAACATGTATCAATTAATTAATTTAAGAGATTCGACGTAGGAAGTTTAAGGAACTCTGATCCACTTTTTCAATCGAAAACACACAACCATCGCAATTCAACTAAAGATTTATGCTTTTCCTGTTTAAAATCAATATAATTAGGATATCCCAGTATTCAATTTAGATAGTGGCAGTCTCGTAATGATGCTAATTTGAATGCGACGTTGAGTTGTGACAGATAATTACTACTACTGCTACTACTATTACAGTTGAATTGAATTTATACTCCCAAATTGTAATTCATGTGAAAAGATTTAGTATATAACTTATTAGTAGTGTATAAGAGGCACTAGCTACATAGATGCAGCCACATAAAGGATGAGTATTATTGAGTACTACTTCAATTGATGAAAAGATTGATCAGAAGTCTTTTGAAGAGTAAGGGTGCATGTAACTATGGAATGGGGTTTATCAAGATATTAAGCTTTCATATGATGACATAAGAACACAGATCAAATAAAAAAGATAATAATATATATGCAATTGCATTATAAGAATTTCCAGAATTGTGGAATATCTATACAAAATGGTTCATGAACATGTAACTACCCTGTAAAATGTGGATGCCAGGACTGAATGGTGATCACTGTCATGGAGATTACTAATTATGGTGTTAGGAGATTGAGTAGAGACACTCTATGTTGTAATAGGCGTCTGAACAGTCTTTCCAAACCAGCCTCAAGCCCAGTTATGCTACAATCCAGTGTTTCCAATCTCAACTGCACCATCTTCACGTCAGTCTTGGCATCACTCTTGTGTAGTGAGCAGAGAGCAACATCAACAGTTCCAACTTCATTGTAAACCTTCTGGTCTTTCTCCGAGGCCGTCGCAAATGTCACGGCCTTCAGTTTTGATACCAATGACCATCTAGTAGTCACTGGCATGGATAGAAATACAAATAGGGACTGAAACATAGAAATTGAGACAGCACTTAATTCTCTTAACAATTTGATCACAATTAGTACATTGTAGTCTACATCCAACATATGCAAAAAACACCCAAATTTGCTCTCCATCTTCTTCAATTCTCTGAGACTATTTGCGACGTTCTTCTTTGCCTTTTTTCTAAAGCAAAGGTAAGCGTGAACACTGCTATCAATGCTCGAATTCCTCCTACGTAAAGCGGATTGAAGGTCTTGAACCTGTTGCTTCATCGTCAAGAGCAAGTCTCTTGCATTGCCACATGAGTCTAGCAACCAAACTGACCCGTCAAGTGTTTCTTCCACTAGTGATTTACATTGCTGGTGGCTAAGAGCTTGTTGGGTCAGTTGAGATTGAACCAGTTCCTCAATGGAATTGAACAGCTCTGCTAAACCTGACAAACTGATTAAAAGAGACTCACTCCCTAGAGGACTTGAAGATTTACAAGTCCTTAGCTTGTTTAACTCTGACTCGATCTTTTGGGAAATGGGGTTTAGCCTAGAGGGCAAGCTAATAGACCTCACTGGTTGAGCCATTATGGTTTGAAAAGGTCTTGAAAAACACACTTGAAATTAAACCCTGAAGGACAACAATCCTTTTAATCTGTATATATAACACTAGCTGATGGCATTTTCTCTGCAATTCTGTATCTGGTGGCAAGCTGGGTCCTCCTGCTTTTTTAAGATCGTGTATCAAATTTGGTGAACAACCAACAAATTCTATATCTTTCTTTGGTCTATTGTGAGAACAATGTGTACAGGCCGTAATAATCGTGTGCTTTCTTGCCTCCCCAATCATTAAAAGTACCACATTCTGAATCAGAATTCAATCATATCCTTTTCTCGAATTGTTTATGAAAATCATAGGCTGGCATTGCCTTGTTGTCCATTTGACGAAGAAGTGGGTGAAAATGAAACGAAAACGACAAATCGAGACAAGATTTAGCAGAAATCTAAACCTATATAATCAAAGAAATCTAGGCTTGCAATGGAAGTAATTAACTAGGTTCATCTAATCTAACCACAACGATTCCACCGGAAAACTGCACTCAAATCTCTCTCAGAAAAGCACTGATTTCCGTATCATTTTGTGTACCGTATACCACTAACCCATTGTTTGATTGGAGACAATGAGACATTTATAATGACCATTTTATTCTGAAACCAAGGATTAGTAGTTAAACATTTTAGGTGGGAGAGGGCGGCAAGGTGTTGGAAGTTGGTGTCACAAAGGAGCCTAACCATCAGGAATGGCCACATTTAGTATCACATGCACTTTGTTTAACCATGTTGGCAAAACGCAGACCTTGCAAGTAGCAAAGCTTAGACAGAGAGCAATGCTACTGCACCAGTATAAGGCTAGGATATAAATATCTCAAAAACAACCAAAAAATTTTCATCGATATTTTTGAACTCTAGCTAGATGATAAAATATCGATTTTTACCGAAATTTCCCTCTATTCAACTCCATAATATCAAAACTTGTTTCTCCAAGAGACTACCAGAGTGCTAGTTGATGCATTATTTATGGCACCCTTTGCTGCCTTTGCCAATTTGTGTTCACTGAATGAACACATCGATTCAAGTATTTCACGGTGAAAACGTACATACAGACAAATATCTACTTTTATGATAGAGCAGCGGATCATATATCTCATCCAGTGGTTGAGTCTGAAAATGTATATATAGACAAGTATCTACTTTTGCGATAGAGCAAAGGATATTATTATATCTAACATAGTTCTTGAGTCTGTAACAGACGAATATCAATCGGGGCTTATTCTAATCCTTGTATCTGAATTCAAATAGGCAATATCACAACTATGGTCTATGGATAATAGATAGACGACCTTCAGAAACGCCTTCTGTACAATCCCATCACGAAAAGGCAATTTGACAACTACAATCTGTGTTATATGGTTACCAACAGACAAGTACAGCTCTGCATTAGTAGCTCATCAACAATCAATAGAAGATAGTGTCTGATGCCAATAGCGATAAGCGAGAAAAGTTCTGCTGACACCAGGGTGTTTTGTTGGAGCGCAACTTGCTGAGGGCAGAACTTTTGCTCCGGATGGTTAAACCAAAGAAGTGGAAATTAAGCTTAAAAAGGTGGCTGATGTCAGTCGGTTAATCTGGCTCCACTAGGTGCTCCACTATATCCAGCATCACAAATTACATTGCAAGACATGTATCACAGTTACAGTGACTCATGTCTGGGACCTTCCATTTGGGACTATTTGGAGTTTGGAGTTCCTTGGAGAGAGTTGGTCACTTGGTTGGCTAGAAGCAGATAGATTTGATAGAGTGCTAATCTGACATGCAACCTTCTTTGCTTCACCAAGGATGAGTCTTGACAACTCTAGCACAACAACCTAAAACATCCCCATAACAAAACTGGGGACCCAAAATTACAAGAAACATTTCATTTGAGTCGGGACCTTGTAGATTGACATAATGCTTGTAGCACAACATAGAAGAACATTCAAGATTCCATATAAGAATAAGAACAATTAGGCTGGAGGTAAATAAGGATCTAATTTTCAACTTCTAACCTATTATATCAGGGCAAGAGGGTTCAAAATCAGATTACAAATTGCACGAAATTTTGATAACCAAGTTTCTTTTGGCCAAGGATTTCCAGTTCAATAAACTTATGGTACCAGTTGAAAATGATCTAAAACTAGGTAACCAGAAAGCATACAAATCGCTTCACAGTAACTTTAGCAAACATCAGAAAAGAAAACATTTGTACATTTTCCAGTTAAAACAAAAACGTAAATCCCTTTCACTGCCTTTAAAACTCTGTCATAGCTTTTTGCAAGTGAATAACTATGCAAACATATAATTAGATATGCTATTTGTTTAACGTTGATCATCACATTTTTCACTTGGCCTCAGATTATGAATTTTAGATGTACTGCAAACCGGTAACTTTACACAACAGGATAATCCCAGCTTTATTATATTCATAAATCATAAATCAATGGCCACTTCCTCCAATACGGGAATTGATAAACAACAGTATGGCATCTTGATTTAGCAAAGATAAAATCAATCATGGAAAATTTAACGAGTACTAGAATATGTGGAAAGTGGAAACAATGCTTTAATAGCAAATAGAGAACATACCCGTGATATATCAAGGTCGTGCTTTCTTAAGCTGCTTAACTGTACTTTCCAAAGTCAAGTAAGCAGAAACATTTGTTAAGCTCTTACTCTCAACTGCATAATCAAACACTCCATAAGCGTCTGCAACCCTGCCTGCCCTACAAAGTGTCCTCACAAGTGTACTATACGAAGCCGTGTCAAGCTTCATCCCATCTTTTTTCATCAGTCCATACAATTCCAGCCCTTTCTCTAACAACCTTCCCTTACACAACCCATGAAGCAAGGTATTATAGGTGCACTCATTCGGGCTGCACCCCTGCGCTTGCATCTCCTCCAACAATGCCACTGCACCCAATGCATCCCCCTTCCGACACAATCCATTCATCAATGAAGTATAAGTCACCTCGTTGGGGAAATGCCCCATGTCCACCATGATCCGCAAGTACTTCTTCGCTTCTATAACCCTGCCACACTTCGACAACCCGAAAATCAGAGTATTATATGTAACAAGATCAGGCTCCACTCCATTCTCCTGCATGTCCTTCAACACCTGAACCACCTCATTACCCTTACTCAGCATACAATAGCCTTTCATAATCGTATTGTAAACATAGCAATCCGGCTTAAACCCCTCCTTATCCAACTCCTTCACTAATCGGCTAGCCTCACGTAAATTCTTGCTATTAGCTACATTGTCAATCATAATCGTATAAGTAACCAAATCCGGCTTCAAATCGAAAGACTTTCGCATATCGTCAATAAACTCTTTAACAGTACTCAAAACTCTCGACTTGCAGAGACACTTGACAAGAAAATTGTAAGTATAAGTATCCGGTACCGCGTTTTTCAACGACATTTGCTTCATCACTTGCACTGCCTCGTCCACGTGTCCGGCCAAGCAGAGTGACCGGACGGCAATGTCGGTGGTGACCTTATCTGGGTGGAAGCCATTGTTGAGCATAAAGTTGAGGACTTGGTGAACGGATTGGAGGGTCTGATCGGGTACGGTGCAGGACTGGGCGAGCAAGATGTGGTAGGTGGACCGGTCCGGCGAGAATGCGGGTTGGGTTTTGATCATGTGGTTGAAGAGAGCGATGGAGTCGTTGACGGTGGAGATTGCGGCGTAGGATTGGAGGAGGGCGTTGTGGACGCGAAGATCGAGAGGGGTTTTTGTTGCGGTGGCGATGGAGTTGAAGACCCTTTTGGCGTCTGAGAGGTTTGGGGAGGTGAATGGGTTTTTGGTCTGGGTTTGGAGTTGGGTTTTGCCGGAATTTTGAGGTGGGGTTTTTCTGGTGAGGTGGGTCTGAGAGTTATGGGGTTTATGAGATGGGGATTGGTTTGGGGATAAAGAAGGTGGCTTTCTGATGAGGGAGGTTGAGACTAGTGAACGTACTGAGGGGGACATCTTTCCCATTTCTGGTTGTTCTGGTTTTGGTGGAAGCTCTGTGAGTTTGGAGCTGTTAGGGTTTTTGGAGGGTTTCAGATTGGGAATTGGGGGTTTTGGAGACGGGTCGCGGGCGACATAGTCGGGTTCGGAGGCTTGAAAGATTTGGTATGCAAAGAGCAGGAGAAAGCAAAGCCCGTTATCAAAGGCCCAAGTTTGAAAAGCTTGAAGTTGAAAGAAATTTCATATGAATCATATGATCCAACTTATGTTTATGTTGATATGGGTCACTCTCCATCGAATGTGCAAGCTTAGAAAAATAGGCGGAACGCCTAATGTCTTAAATGCTCTTATGTTCGTTCAATTAGGGTTAGGTTGCCCAAGGCTCTTATATCTTGTTCTTTTGTTTTTATGTCTTAGTTTTTTCTTATTTAAAAAAAAATAAAATAAAACCCCTTTATTTTATTATTATTATTTACCTTGTTGATCACATGAAACAAAACTTATGTTGATGCTAACAAGGTGATTGTGCAAAAAAATACTTCCAATTTTCAGGAGCTTTTCATGCACTTTTTTTTTATGTGAAAGTTCTATAAAAATAAAAATTCAATAACTCAATGAGTGGAGAATCGACCAATGTGGTTTTTTAGTCATTTTATTTCAATTAACTAAGAACTTACTAACTGTTGTACAAGTGATGAAAAAGAAAAACTTTAGCTACCAAGTTTGAGTTTAAGCAAATTTTGAGTTCATAGTGTATTTTATTAAGCAAACCACTCAATTTCTTATTACATGAAATTGTATTGAGTCTTTATTATAAGTTATCAAACAAAATATTTGGTAGAAATACTACGATCTTTATGACCACCCAGTTTAGGCAAAGGGCCTTTGGTTATAGCAATCCAAGTTGTCTCCAGGGCTCACTCCCAATATGCCCGTGTACCTCGTATAGAACCCGATCCTATCCGCCACCTTATCATCTTGACCATGCCCACATTCAACTCCACCATTGATGATGTTTGTAATCACACCATATCCAGGGACCCGACCCGCGGATCTATCTGCATCAGATGGGTTCCAACGGCCGGTAATGACGTCGTGGCTTGATGGTTTGTTTGATTGTGGAGTCATCCAAAACCATATTGCTGTCTTGAATGATACAACCGGGTCTGTGGCCACTAAGTCTGGATTGTTTATTAGATCCGCTCCGATTGCTTTACCCGCTTGATCATAGTTGTAATTGCTACAAAAATCAACAAGTCAAAAGTCATGAGTCTCATTTATCAAAGTCTTCGTCAACATCTGCAACATTCGGACCACCACCACAAGAGTTATAGCTAGCAATGAATTTATCAAATTTTCAGTTGAATGCTTTAATCTATCTTTTGTTCCTTTCAAGTAAATCAATACATGTTAATGTGTGTCAACAGATTTATAACAATATTATTCGCATTCTCATAACAATGTTAGAGCATCTTTAGCAGACTCTCTATTTTGGCTCCTTAACTATTTTGGATAGCATGTTTATTTTTTTATATATTTTAGCAACTGCACCAGACTCCTAAGTGACTCTTCATTATAACTTTTAGCTATCTCGCTCCTAAATATAGAGAGCGAGATGAGTCTCTCTATAATTTATAACATTCCTTTTTAGTTATTTTATGTAATTTTTAAATACATTTAAACTATGTAATCTTCCTTTAAAAAATAATATAAATTCAAAACTAGCTATAATAGAGAGCACTGATGCTGACGTATTTCTAAAGTGGCTAGCCAAAATGATTTTTTAGCTACTTTGGCTAAAATTTGACTCAAAAATGGCTAGCATTGCTAAAGATGTTCTTATGTTATAGTTAACATACACTTATAATGACTTTCTAAATGAAAATAATAGCAAACTAATTTTTACTTCGATTAATCTGAATATAATGAATGAAAAGAGACATACTGGGTGAGTTGAATGGGTCCTCGACCATAGTATTTCTTGCCAGGAGCACATGGATATTCTGGGTTTGTACAATGCACATCCTGGTCGTTTTGATTGACAAAGCAATAACCCCATGCATAAGGACCATCTGGTGCACTTGGCCATCCACCTACATAATCAACCATATAATTAATGACACGCACTCGGTTAATTTAATTAAGCAAAAATATGAAATACGGCCAATATTGATTTGGCAAGTTAGTACTACTAACCAGTGGTCTCATGAGAGGTTTGAGCTAAGAAAGCAGCGAGCTCCTTCTTGCGCGTTGCATCATCTCCAGTGGTGCCAAACCCAGGGAATGATCGAGCAGCAGCAATGAAAGCATCGTACTTGTAGAAACCGTTGCCCTTGCACCGTGCATCGTTGCGATACTTGAGCATTTGATCGAAAAGAGAGGAGCTAACGAGGCCGGCCACATCACCGCCGCCACCACTTGGGGTCGGAGAAGGGGTTGAGCCACCGCCTGAACTACATTGGCTTTGGCAGTTTTTAGTGCAGTACTCGGCTGTGCTGCCACACCACCCATATTCGCTACAACATAGCCCATTCGGACAGGTAGCTCCACCGGCTTGTCTACCGCATTGTTCTGCGGAGATACCCAGCAACAAAGTGAGGGAGACGATGATAAAGGTATATAGCTTCATTTTCATGGAGGCTTTTGATGGTATATATGGAGTACCATGTGTGAGATTTAATGGTGTATATATAGTCCATGTGGAACGCGGTTTTCCTTGACCATTTTCTTCAAAATGGTGGTTGGCTTGGCTAAGTTTCTTCTTGAAGATCAGGTACTGCTGTACCGCCTCCGCATTATTGTGCTTTTCTGAGTCGTTGTGGAAAATTGAAGATGGTTTCATCATAATTAAGGGACGATGTATTTGGAATATTGGACAAAATAAAGACTCAAAATTTGGGTACGAATCGACTTGTTCATATCTTCCCATATGTTCCCCTAGACACACGTCAATTAATTGAACTCATGAGATTTTGCTCAAAGATCTTATAGTATTGACGACGTCCTCCAACACCTAGTCTGTAAGTAGGTGATTGTGCTTATTGGTTAACACCATTTTAAATGAGTATAGAAAACATTAACCAACCATAATGGCTTTTTGTGTAAGCTCAAGGATAGAAATTAAATCAAATAACTTAATGACACATTTATTTACTTGGAATGGAAGTGAAAATAAAGAGAATGATTTCGGTATATGAGTTTTCCTGCGATTACTAACTTATATAAGTATTGGAATGGGTGTGGGTTCCAATTCATTGTCCGAAATAGTTTCCTGAATAATTCAGAGTTTGATACCCAAATGTATGAGTTTAGGAATCAAAGACTCATGAATGCATTATATTTTTTACCCAAAATATCCTTACATGTTTTTAATAACCCCAAATTACCTGTAACCCTATAAATATATAACTGTCTCATGAACATTTATTTTTTGTAGGGGTATTTTAGTAATCGAACTAGTTTTAATTCCAATTCATGAACATTAATAAACAACGTACATCAACTGTATTCAGTTGGATTCCTATTCTAATTTCATATTGTAAGTAAACATCTTATTGGAAATTAAATATTCTCATACCGATTTATTCATTCTCTCATTTCAGTTATCTCCGATTCATGATTTTTTTCCACTCAGGTAAGTAAACGTGTCATAAAAGTATTTGTTTTCACCATGGGATGTAAACTCTGGAAATTATTCTATGCACCGATGGTGTAAATGACCTAACACTTATAAGATGATCTCAACCCTTAATATTTATAATTAATATTTTTATCAATAACCTAAGAGTGTATTTAATATAATCTAACCATCCATTTATGTCGGTGCACTGTATTTTATTAAACAAACCACTCATTTGTTATTACCTGAAATTGTAGTGCGTCTTTATTTCAAGTTACCAAACTAAACATTTGGTAAAAATACTACGATCTTTATAACCACCGCAGCTTAGGGGTTACAGCAATCTAAGTTGTCTCCAGGGCTCACTCCCAATATGCCCGCGTACCTCCTATAGAACCCCATCCTATCCGCCACCTTATCATCTTGACCATGCCCACATTCAAGTCCGCCATTCATGTCCAGGGACCCGGCCGGCGCATATATCTGCATCAGATGGGTTCCAGCGTCCGGTAATGACGTCGTGGCTTGACGGTTTGTTTGATTGTGGAGTCATCCAAAACCATATTGCTGTCTTGAATGAAACAACCGGGTCTGTGGCCACTAGGTCCGGATTGTTTATCAGATCCGACTCCGATTGCTTTACCCGCCTGACCATAGTTGTAGTTGCTACAAGAATCAACAAGTCAAAAGTCATGCTACAAGAATCAACAAGTCAAAAGTCATGAGTCTCATTTGTCAAAGTCTTCTTGAACATGTACAATATATGCAACATTCGGACCACCACCAGAAGAGTTATAGCTAGCAATGAATTTATCAAATTTTCAGTTGAATGCGTTAATCTTTTGTCCCTTTCAAGTAAATCATTTCATGTTAATGTGCGTCATTTACAACAATATTATTCACAGTTTCACACTCTCATAATGTTATGTCACAATTCACACTCTCATAGTATTATGTCACAATTTACACTTATAATTGATTTTCTAATGATGAAAATAATCATTAACTAATTTTTACTTCGATCAATCTAAATATAATGAATGAAAAGAAACATAATGGGTTAGTTGAATGGGTCCTCGACCATAGTATTTCTAGCCAGGAGCACATGGATATTGTGTTAGAACAATACACATCCTGGTTGTTTTCATTGACAAAGCAATAACCCCATGCATAAGGATCATCTACATAATCAACCATACAATTAATGAAACGTACTCGTTTAATTTAAGTAAGCAAAAGAGAAAATCACCCGTACCATATCTGACGTTGGGGTCATTCTAAACTTTCATACCTCACGTTTAGAAAATATCAAAACGGTACCTGAAGTTCTGACCCTGACCAAAGTTTGGTACTTGGAACCGTTAGCTCCGTTATGGAGGCTGACAGCTGACATATTTTGATCATTAAATGACCAATTTATCCTTTATTTATTTATTTATTTATTTATTTTTTGAATAAAGGGTTGGTGCAGCTGCCCTCAAGCCTTGATTAATAAAATTGTCGAATACAAGGGGGGGACATTGAGCCTAAACCCCTTATTACAATAAACATCTAGAAAACGTCTTGAAATATATACTATCATGAGTCTATACCAAATAACTGTATTCAACTAGGCACCAACTAGCAAAGAGCGCTCTACTAGCGACTCCATTTGCTTTGACATAGCGGTGACATAACAGAAGGATAACTCGATATGTAACCCGATTACAACGTAGCATAATTGCCATACGCACAGCTTTCCTACTATGTTGCCGCCGGAGGATAAATCTGACGACACTTATTCTCACCCTGCCACTAGGCAGTAGCAACCATTTGACAAAGTAAGGAACTCGCCGCCTACCTAGAACAGATAAGGCATTTTGAGTGCATACACAGGCATAAAGCCCGACTAGCCTTACACCACATATGTAAGAACTTATTACCCGCAAAATACGCAACAGAACTAAACAACATAAGTAAATAAAACCTTTAAATAAATAAACAGCAAAGGCCAAGCCCAAGAGATAAACCCAAACATCAGTCCAAGAAGTATAGAGATCACAACCCGTTTGCAAGGCCCAGTCCAGCCCATGCCTAAACCAGCAACCACCGACGTCTCGCCCTCCCTGTCGTACCACCACCCTCATCGGACCACCACCATCGTCACTTCTCTAACCCGATTGCCCCAAGACACAGCGCTACCAACTATCCTACCCAGATCGGATATGGAAAGCTCCATAGCTCCAAACCAGACAAGTAAAGCCAGGAACCCCCATCTCCATCCAACCAAGTTTCGAACCGCAGCCATGGATCCCCCTTCCCCCGCCCTCTTCACCCCCAAAACAGCTGTAGACCGGTTTCCTGCCTCCTCTCCGTCCTGCAAACCCAGCCGGCACGACCAGAACCAGAGCAATCTAACTACCACGATCTCTCCTCCCTCCTGCCACGGATCCGGTCGATCCAGAACAACATCGCCCCGATCGATAGAACCGCTCTCATCCATCAACAACGCCCATCCAACGATAGCGTCAATGGACGCGCTGTCGGACGGAATAAATTTTTTTTTCATTGCTGGCAGAGCGATGGAGACTAATTTCCCATCATATTCTTCACCTCCACTGCCCAAATCTAGGCTCTAGCCTCTTCCTATTTCCCCAACCACTTTCACTACCCTCCTCCTCCTCTTCTTATGCATCAATTTCACCTGCACTCGACCTTTAAAGCCAAGTTCTGACTAATGTTTTCTATTCAAAGCACTCCCTTCTCAGCAAGCAAACATATGTGTTGGAAATGAAAGATCTCACATTGGAAAAGTGACAAAATATAATATAATTTATAAGTGAGTGGCTTTTACCCAATTGTACCGAGGTATTTTGTGATTAAAACTCAACACCTAACGGATGGTTAAGTTGGGACAATATCAGTACAATTGTGAAAAGCTAAGTTCATTGTATAGACTAAGCTTGTGAAAATTATAGCGGCAAAATAAGTAGATATGTTGAACAACCAATAAGTAGATAATTAAATATACCAGCAATTATACTTAAATATAATCTCTTAAATCATTAATTCCAGTCAGTCCGTGGATCTTTAAGGAAATCACGGTCATTTTGATGCTCAAACAAAAAGCTCTTATGAACACGGTTAGGATATACTGATGGATCCTCTCAAATGCACCAAAATGCTACTAATGGACCATAAAATGATCAAGGAGTTACTTCAAAGAAAGTGACCTGCCATAAGACTTCTTGAATGCATCAATGAGTTACTTTTATGCCCCAAAAGTAACCCAACTACCATAAAATGAACCATACTACATGGGTTGGATGCCACACAACTCGAGGATCTATAATCTGCTAAGCAAAGTCATAAGCAAGTCTCGGGCGCAGGAGCACCTAATGGATTCCAAACAAAAAGATACAACCATCCCAACCTGAAAATCTTAAAGAGTGCTGAGCCACCTTGACTTCTAGTTCAGTAATGTTCTTGTAGAAGAACACTACATTATTTGAACACCTATCATTTTCCCCAATCCCATCAAAGTGTGAAAGTATAGATTTAATAAGCTAAAACTGTAACACGAGAGAAAATATTAACCTGAGTTGAGCATATCTCTTATCCTCCAGAAAGAGAACAGGGGTATTTTAAATTCCTATGAACATGAAATGTCAAATTTCAAGTTCAAGCCTTCGAGGCTT
>LYNE01000447.1:105967-118186 GCA_001662545.1 Rosa x damascena | reverse complement strand
AAAAAAAAAAAAAACTAGGACCTGTGGTCCAGAAAAGAAGGAAAAAAAAGGCCCAAAGAGACCCGGCCCAGAAAGAAAAAAGAAAAAAACAAAAGAAAAGAAAAGAAAAAAAGAAGGTCTACTGCTGAAAAGATAGAGGAAGCAGCCCAGTTTTTCTCAAGCCTAAAAATATCGCTACGCACGCCTACATCAACACGCGCGTGCGTTAGAATTGTTTCGTTTTCTCGAATCCAAGTATGTTTTATTTTATTTTTTGGCTGCCTTATTTATATTTCATTTTTCTTGTATCTTATTAATGTGTTATATGTATTCATGGAACCTAAAGCATGTGAATTTTATGTTTACTATTTTTAAGCATGCTTTATATTTTATTGTTTATGTTTTTATCATGAACTTTTGAGCATGTTTAGTTAGATAATATTGACCATTTTAAGCATGTCTTGTTATTTATGTTTTATATAATTATCTTTAAGCATGATTATATATTTTACTGTTTATATTTTTGTAAAATTTCAAGCATGTGCTACGAATTTTATTTACGTTTATTTATTTACGCATGATATATTATTGCTATTATTATGTGTAACATATATTTTGTTGTATATTTGTGAAATTTGAGCATGCCATATACTTTATTTTTATATATGCTATGGTTATTTTTAGAATGCAACATATAAACTCCATTTTGCCATGATAAAAAAATTCATGCGCACACACTTACCGTGATAAAGCATTTTCACATAGCATCGAAAAATGTGACCATTATGAATCTTAGTCTAGAAATCTAATTCACATTTTTGGAAAATAATTTACGTGGATGTCTTTATGACTCCGAAATTTATATCTTCTCTCTTGTTTATGTAGATGGCTGATCCAATTCGACCTGAATTTGACATTTTGGACTTAGAAGGATGATACGCTAAAAGCAAGCATATAATTTAACCCTAGAAATGTCATCATTAGTATATAGTAAATAGGGATCGTTCTATTCTGGGGATTGAGGGTACACCTGTCATTGTAAAACAATTAAAGAATTAAAATAAATACACAATATAATATTTACAAAAATATACAAAAGATATATATACAAATAACGAAAAAGGGGGGGGATTTAGGTTTTAGGATTCCGAAAATTAAAAGAAATAAAATAAAGGAAATACAAAAACACAAGTACAAGAATGAAACATAAGAAACAAAAATAAAAACAAATTCCATAATCAGATTCGAATCAACCCTACAATTGTTCTTCCAAGTCATGAGAAAGAAGTTGATCATGTGAAACATTCAAAGCAAATGATTTTCCATATTTTATTTTTCTTTACTAATTAATCTAAGTGAAAGCACCTAGATCAATCCTATCAAACAAGCAATCAAAGTCTAGAAAGCTAGCTAATCAAAACATGTTCAACGCAATAAACAAGAGAAAGGTTATCAACTTAAGTGCACAACTTAGTATGAATAAGTTCATCTAATTGCAATATTTTTCAATTAAATTTGACTTTTGTCCAAAGTCTTTACTACTTTTGATTTAAATTCACAAAACTATTAGGTGAACCATAAACTTAAATCTAGCATCAATTATACATGAACCCTAAAAATTTCGAACCAATTAGAATAAACATATAAAAGATATCAATCAAGCAAATTTAATTGAACAAACTCACAAAAGCAACTATAGAATCACAATCATAGTAATAAAAAATGTCATTCAATTATAAGATTTCAAAATTAAACTTTGTTCAAATATTGTTGTCAACTAGAAACAATTCCAATGAAATCAAACAAGATTACAAAGAAAGAGGGCGAATTACACCGTGAGATGGAGATGGGGATGGATTCTTGGCGTTTGGATTCTTGAATCTTGGAAGCAAGTCTTCAAGGTGGAGAGAGTGAATCTCACGGCTTGGTTCTTCTCTTCTTCTTCCTTGCTTGAAACGTTGAAAGTGAACTAGAGGATGGAGAGAGTCTTGACGTTATGGAGAGAAATTTCTGAAATATATGGTGTGTCAAACGTCAACATATGAAGGAGTATATATAGAGGAACGGCAAGGGCTCTCCAAGCTTATTGATTCTTCTATGATTTTCCAAGGAATTATAATAAAATGCCACATAACTCCAACCAATCGAAAATTGCCAGGTAAGTCCTATTGTGTTGTCCAACCAATCAAAATTCTCCAAAATAAGTCTAAATCCCTTCATTATATATTATTGCCGAAATTATATAAGGATTTTCTGATTTTCTTCATGAATTTCGGCCAAAATTCCTTCAGGGAATTTAGGGATGAACCTAGACTTGTTTTGGGCCTTTTTCTTGTTGCACATACTTCTTCTTTCCTTAAAACTCTCCCTAAATCTTCTCAAGCGTAATCTCTTTATTCTCTTCTTGATTTTCACACCATCTCTCTCTCTTTTTCACGGCAACACACAAAAGTCATCCCAAAAATATCTCTTGACGTCACAAACCCTTAATTTCCATGGGCTTTTATCCATTTTGCCGAAAATCCAATTTAATCCATAAGGTTTTCGGGCCTTCTTGCGTCATCTTCAAGCCATGTTGTCTCCAACGTCATTACCTTCATTATTTCGATTAAGTTTCTTGGTTGGCTCCGGAATCTTGCTTGATGCACTTTCCTCTTTTGAACAGGGTTTCCTGGTTGGAACAGGGTTTCCTGGTTGGAACAGGAAAGCTTCATTTCTTCATTTCTGCTCATTTGTGCAGCCCTTTGCCTCTTGTCTTAACTTCTCTCAACGTGGCTAGCTTCTCTTTCCTTTCTTGAGCTCATTTCATCTCATTTGTTCCAAGGACCTGAAAATAGAAACTATTACTAAAAATAGAAACTTTCCTAAAAAGAAAATAGAAACTTTCCAAAAATGAAAAATAGAAACTTCCTAAAAGTAAGAAATGGAAACTTGCTAAAAACGGGAAAAAGAAACTTTCCTAAACTAAAAGGATTCATTTAAGGAAATAACTAAGTAAATAAGAGGAAATAACAGTTAAAACGTCGCATTAAAATGCTTAAAATGCTCCTATCAAAGGACTTGAGTACCACCGTTGGGTTTCCGATGTAGAAACTGCATTTGCAGCAAAAGACTACACTACCACTATTACCGACCCCAAAGAAGATGAACCGTCTACTAATAAAGTGAAAGCAAATACCTTAATGTTTCTAAGGCGACATATTGATCCTAGCCTATGCTGGGAATACCTTCAGTTGAAGACACCCAAAGGACTGTGGGATGCCCTTAAGGGACGTTTTGGGAAGATTCATGACACCTTGCTCCCATAACTGACCGTTCAGTGGAATAAATCCGCTTGCTTGACGACAAGAGGGTCAATGACTTCAACAAGGACATGTTGCGCCTAAAGGCACGTCTAAATTTCTGTGGAAAGGAACTCACAGAAGATGATATGATCCAGAAGACTCTTTCAATTTTTCCTACTTCAACACTTATACTAGCGAACCAGTATAGGCTGAAATATGACAACAAAAGAATCACAACATTCAATAAGCTGATCAACCTACTGCAAGTGGCTGAGAGGCATAATGAGGATCTCTTGAACAACAATGCCAAGGCCACTGGGACAAAGAAAATTTCCGAGGCTAATTATGGAAAAATGAAAGGTGGAAAGAACCCCAAAGCAAAGGGAGCTGGGCGTGCTGATCCCTACCCATGTGGCAACAATGCACCACGTGGCAAGGGACGTGGGGTCGTGGTATGGGCCGTGGAGGCCCTCCCAATGTATGGCGCAGAGATGGTGGTGCTGGGCCTAGTGATCATGGAAACAAGGTGCTAGGGCACCTAAGAACCCTTCTGTCAAACAAGAAAGAGTTGATAAATTAGATTTCTGAACAACACCTTGATTGAATTATCGTTGGCTTACTAATAAATTTAGATTTTATTCTGAAGCATTGAATTTATTCAATTTTATTTACTACATGCATGGTTCGAAATAGCACTATAAAGATGTAAAGCAATACATCTAGAAAAAGGAAAAATTATTAGAATGAAAAGAATACAATTCTACACAAATTGAAATACTCTAAAGAATATGAGACATATTTTCGAGTTAATTAACAATACCTCCCATCTATTTGTAGGAATGAATCGAGGAGAACTTGAGTGCTTAGTTGATAGTGGGACTACCCACACCATATTAAGGAATAGGCAATTATTCATTGAATTAATAGCCTATAATTCCTCTGTGATTACGATGATCGATTGGATCATCACAAGTAATAAAAGGGCAAGGAACTGCCAAATTTTTGTTGCCTAATGGCACAACATTTCAAGTCACAGACGCTCTATATGCACCAAGAGCTAATCAAACCTTGTTAAGTTTCAAAGACATTCGTGCCAACGGTTATCATGTAGAAACACATTGTGAGAATGGAACTGAATACCTTTATATTATCTCTAATGAATGTGGAAGGAAAGGCATTTTAGAGAAACTTATGAGTCAATCTAGTGGACTGTACCTCACTACGATTCGGATAATTGAATCTTATGCTGTCACCAACAATGAAATGTGGGACACTGACTTATATAGGCTTTGGCATGACCGCCTTGGGCACCCCAGTCGTGACATGATGATTCGTATTTTAAAGAACTCATATGGACATCCCTTCTTACGAGTGAAAAATAAAATGGGACAAAAATCCGTCACACTGCAAGGTGTCGGTCCTAGTACTGCTCAAATGCAGTCATTGCCTTCTGAAGTACCAGAAGCACTACCTCCCTCCCATTATGCCTCATTGATTATTTCAAAGGCACATCACTCATTTTGTAAAGTCTGCTCTTTAGCAAACTCGTTTTGTAAAGTCTGCTCTTTAGCAAAAACAGGATCTAGACCTTCCTATGCTAAAGACACAAAACAAAACATTCCATTCTTACAAAGGATACAAGGAGATATATGTGGACCTATCCATCCAGAATGCGGACCATTCAAGTACTTTATGGTTCTGGTGGATGCTTCGACACGCTGGTCACATGTTGCTTTATTGTCCACAAAAAATGCTGCATTTACAAAACTCCTAGCACCGATTAAGGGCTCACGACCCTAATCATCCTATCACGTCTATAAGGCTTGATAATGCTAGAGAGTTTACATCAAAAGCATTTGATGATTATTGCATGTCTATCGGGATCGATGTAGAGCATCCTATACCCCATATGCATACACAAAATGGTCTCGCAGAAGCCACCATTAAAAGGCTACAGATGGTGGCTAGGGCATTGGTTATGCCCACCAACCTGCCTATATTTGGCTAGGGTTATGCAATAATGCACGCAGCTTTACTTATTCGTTTCAAACCCACTGCTAGCCAACCATTTTCTGCGTACCAGTTGGTAACTGGATATGAGCTTGACATTTCACACTTATGTATATTTGGTTGCACAGTATATGTGCCTATTGCGCCCCCACAGTGCACCAAAATGGGTCCTCAGAGACGATTAAGTATTTGTGTTGGATACGAATCTCCAACAATTATCCGCTATTTGGAACCCTTGACAGGTGATCTTTTTACCGCTTGATTTGCGGATTGTAACTTTGATGAGACTAATTTCTACTACATTTTTAGTACATTTCTCACTACATTTTGCTTAGTTATTTCCTTAACAATATCATTTCGAACTTGTTTTGTGTTTTTAGGTAGTTTTGAGTCTAGAAATGGAAGGCAAGGAGTTATTTGCGCAGAAATGAGAAGAAATGGATAAATGAAGTTTTCCCAGTTCTACTAGGAGAAGGAATCCTAATGCAACTAGGAGTGAGCTCGGAAAAATGATGTTCGGAGATAAAGAAATGACAGAGTCCCAGTTGGACTAGGAAACCTGATGACACTAGGAGTCCTGATGCAGCTAGGAGACCTAGTGAGGCTAGGAGATGCTGTGTCTTGAAGATGACTCAAGATAGTTCAAGATTGTTCTAGAATAATGAAGAAATTTCGGTGATGTTGAAGAATAATTTAGAATTGGCCCATTTTGGGAAAGTTTGGCCCGAAGTTTGAAGCATGTGACTTGCACATGAGTCTCTAGATCCTTCCTGACGTCTTGGAGGAGTCATTGGCCCAATCAAAATGCTTTATGCCATGAAAATTAAAAGGAAAATATCAAGGATTTCGGCAATTATCTTTATGGGATTATTTTAGATTTTCTTGGGATTTTATGAGAGAAAATAGAGGAATAAGTATTGATTTATGACTCTATATATAAGGAGGCCGAAATTAGGTCCAAGTACATGGAAGAATTCGGCAAAAGAAGGTTACTTGCTCTCCAATTTTCATTCTATTTTCTTATTGACCGAAGTGATGCAATTCAAGAGAAATTCAAGGGAACCCTAGCCCTTGCTGTTCACTATATATATGAAGTTTGTGAAGACATTTCACACACCACAAAATTCAGAATCAAATACACAAACACTCCCCTTTCTCTTCCAAGGTTTTCGGCAACTTCAAAGAAATCCAAAGTTCAAGGCCGTGAAGCATTCATTCATCCATTCAAGCATCCTTGCCGTAGCTCTCATCCATTCCACCACCTTTTGAAGCTTCTTACGTTCTTGAAGATCAAAAAGTGTAACCATGAACACCATAATTTGTTTTCGGTTTTTGGATTGTAAACAATTTAGGTTTTTCTATGAATTGCGATTTTGTTTTCTTATTTGGTTTTATGACTTGCGATTTCTATGGTTGATGAAAGGTTGATTTTAGATATGTAGTTTTCGAATAGTATGAAGCATGTTTTAGGTTTTAGGTTTTTCAAATTAAAAGTTGCGATTTCATTGTGTTCTTGCATGATTGTTAATTTCGAGCTTCAATCTCAATTGTTATGTGTTAATTGATCTTTGGATGCATACTTAGGTTGATGAACATGTAATTGAATCCATATTAAGGTGCTATCGTTCTACGCTTTAATAATCTCGGTGGAAAACCTATAAATTACTTGGGTAAATTAACAATGAGTCTTGCATGCTTGATTAGCGTTCTAACTTGTGTTCTTGACTTGAATTGATCAAACTTCCATGATTCTTAATGTGTTATGAATGTCTTTGTTAGTGATTGATTAGCTACCACTAGTGATTGCATGATTAATAGGGTTAACTATGGTGCGTTCATCTAGTTAATTTAATTAAGGGAAGTAAAAAGAACTTTGTATGCGTTCATTTTTGTTCTTGATTGATTCTATGCTTGGATATATTTTGATTCGTGATTTGATGTTTGAAACCTTACCAACGTGTTAGTAGTAGTTAATTCTATCTAAATTCGTTCCATTCATTTAATTCTACTTGATTCTTGGTTTTGATGTGTCACATATGTATATATTTACTTAGTTGTTAAATTAGAAAATAAATCCTAAGTCCCCTTTCTTGTATTTTTCGTGAATAATATGTATATATATTCTTTAATTTGTTTTGCTAACGTTTCATTTTTTAGGAATTAATTAGGCCCTAATCCCCGGTTGAGAATGATCCCTACTTATTCTTACTACATTGATAGGGTTTTAAATTGATACACTAATTTGTGTAGGTCAGTCTTCCCGTCGTTAGGGGGACATGGGAAAAAGGATTTTCCAAGGGAACGACAGGAATTGTCGTGATTTTTCCCCACTCTGTCTCATTTTGATCCCCGCACTTCACAATGTGAAAGTGACGTGAAAAGAATAATCGATCTTCAGAACGTAGCAGATTCGATGCCTGATGCGTTTACTGATATTGCAAAAGTGACAAGATCACATATACTAGCTGCAAATGTGCCTGCAAGGTTAGAATTCCCCAACAAGGGGCACAGTGCTGCAGATATAGGCACTGCAACCACACTTAGTGGAGGTGTGGTTGAGGTCGTGGCTCCCAAAAGGAAGAGGGGGAGGCCACTTGGTTCGATTGACACTCACCCAAGGAAGAAGAGGGCGAGTAAGGCACAAACCGATCCATTAACCATCAATGTGGAGAATCCCTCTCATGAGATTGTCTCTGATTATAGTTATGTCCATGAATCAATACTGGAGAACGCTCCGATGTTTGAAATGATTCCAGAGAACAAAGAAATCTCAATGGGATTATGAGAGTGCGTATGAGTTGATAGAAAGATCTTCCATACACATTGATGATGTATTTGCATACACTGTTGCTCAATAAATCATAGAGCACGATGATATCGAACCACGCTCTGTTGTAGAATGTCAACAAAGAGCAGATTGGCCTAAATGGAAAGAAACAATCCAGGCAGAATTAGATTCTCTGACAAAGAGACAGGTATTTGGTCTGGTAGAGTTAACCCCACCAAGTGTAAAGCCTGTAGGACATAAATAGGTCTTTGTCAAAAAGTGTAATGAGAAGATTGAAGTCCTGAAGTACAAGGCTCGCCTTGTGGCACAAGGTTTCTCACAGCGCCCTGGAATTGACTATGAGGAGATATACTTTCCCGTAATGGACGTTATAACATTCCACTACTTAGCTAGCTTGGTAGTTTCCCAAGGACTGGAAATGCAGCTTATGGACGTGGTTACTGCATAACTCTATGGGAATCTGGATTCAGAGATATATATGAAAGTGCCTGATGACCTTACATTACCCAAGTCAAGTGACTCTAAACCACGGAGTGCATTTTCAATTTAGTTGAAACGCTCACTTTACGGATTGAAACAATCCGGGGGGATGTGGTATACCCGTCTAAGTGACTACTTGATTGGGAATGGATATAAGAACGGTGAATTGTGCCCCTGCGTATTCATAAAGAAAACAAGTTCTGCATTTGCAATTGTAGCTATATATGTTGATGATATGAACATAATAGGTACTCTTGATGAAATAAGAGTAACCGCGAGCTACTTGAAATCCAAATTTGAGATGAAGGATCTTGGGAAAACTTGATTATGTCTAGGCCTTGAACTAGAACACCTAGTTTGTGGAATTCTAATCCACCAGTCTGCGTATGTCCAAAGATGCTCAGGCAATTTAACATAGACAAAGCGCATCCTGCTAGCACTCCCATGATCAGTCGAAGTTTAGATGCAAGGAAATATCCATTTCGTCCAAAGGAAGATGACGAAGAGGTGTTGGGAGCTAAAATTCCCTATCTAAGTGCAATAGGCGCATTATTGTACTTAGCCCAATGTACTCGACCAGACATTACATTCTTAGTGAACTTGTTAGCTAGATTTAACTCGGCGCCAACGCAGCGTCACTGGAATGGTATCAAGAACATTTTCCGATACCTAAAATGAACCCTTAACTTGGGACTGTTCTTTCCCTACAGAGAGACAAGAGGGACCGCAGATGGAATTGCAATCCCTAAAGGAAATGTTGATGGCGAAAGCGCCACTCACTACAACGAAACGCCAAATGACTTTTTGATTGGTTTTGCTGATGCTAGGTACCTCTAGCTGACCCACATAAAGGTCGTTCCCAAACTGGTTATGTATTTACCATTGGTAACACGGCGATATCTTGGAGATCAACCGAGCAAACCCTTGTGGCTACCTCCTCGAACCACTCAGAGATCATTGCTCTACATGAGGCGGTCCGTGAGTGTGTACGGTTAAGAGCTATCATTACACATATTCGAGGGACTAGTGGTTTGAGTTCTACCACTGAAGAGCCTACTTGCATTTATAAAAATAATGCAGCTTGCATCGAACATATGAAGCTAGGATATATCAAGGGTGATAATACAAAAACACATATTGCCAAAGTTTTTCTACAATCAGCAACAACAGGCCCTCCTCAAGATTCAAATGAATCAAGTAGGAGAATGTGGAAGATTTGTTCACCAAATCATTGCCTAAGGCCATATTTGAGAAATATGTGAAAAGCATAGGAATGCGAAGACTTTCCAAGCTCCCCTGATTAATGTAAGTATCAGGGGGAGGTGTAGAAGTCAGGAGGAGTCTAACACACACATATCATACTTAAATATAAAATGTGCGTTGTGCTCTTTTCCTTCGACCAAGGTGTAGTTTTTGTCCCACATGATTTTTATTGTTACTTGGCAAGGTTTTTAGTGAGGCAACAACTCATGCACTATTTCATCTTTGACTTGGCACAAGGGGGAGTGTTAAAGGAAAAACACATTACGTGCCTTCGTTAAAGTGATTGATGGAGAGGGAATCAAGGAATTAGCAATTGCCATCAATCAGCAAGGATTACGGACCAATCAGCAGTAATGTCATCATTGTAATTAATATTTCCGTTGTAATTCTCTCCCTATATGTATGTATGTATGTGTGTGTGTATACATATATTATATAATTAAGCCAATTCTTGAGGGAATGGTTAAATTTTTGAAGTACCATGTATGCCCTCACATAATATAGATATTAGTAAATAAATTATTTCTATATAAGGATAAGATAGTCAATAGACTATATCATATTTAAAAAGGATGCAATACTTCCCATGAAAAAATGAGAAGGTTTCCCAAAATCAAGAACTTTTTTAATTTAAAAAATAAATAAATAAAAGCTAATTGACATGTGCGGAGCACATGTTAAGGGGCTAGTATATATATATTGTAGGTTGACAAACCACTATTGTAACCTTATTCTAAGGTAAACATTATGCAATATTTGTGATAGATGTATTAAGAGCTCAAAAATCCAGCATTTCAGTATAGCTCATATATAGGTAGTTTTTTTCACTATATGTATCTCGACTATATATACCTACAATCAGTGTTCTAAAACTCGGCCGCCTAGGCACTGGGTGGTGAGTCTCCGACTCAATTAATGGCTAATCGGTTGTGTTGGGCGGTTTGATTTTGGGCGGCCGCCTAGACGGCTTAGGCAGCCGAGTAGGCGTTTGGGCGGAATATCCTGGGTGGTGAATTTGGGCATTTTTGTTTTCAATTCTGGGACGCGAGGTAATATCAATCTTGGCGGCTGCGTCCGGTTATGTTCCAGGGACGATTCAATCTGGGTCTTCACTGAGGTTATCTGTTTGGGTTCGGTTGCCGGCGATCTGTTCATATGGCAGTAGAGGCGGAGCCGCAGAGAGAAAGAATGGGGTCGGAGGGGTGGTAGTGATGATTGGAGAGATACTAAGGCTGAGGCGGTGATGAATTTTTGTAGTAGTTGTTTGTCTTTGCTAAAACAAATCCCTATTATTGGGTTCGGGGAGGAAGAGGAAAGCTGTGAGAAGAAAGGAAAAGAGTGGGTATGGAGAATTGGAGACGAAGTCTACTGTAGAGAGGAGACGCAGAAGAATAAAGAAGATGGAAGAAGAAGCGAAAGGAGAGGAAAGATCTCGTTAATTGGAAAAAAAAAAAAAGGAAGGATAAGTCATATCATGTTAATCAAAGAGTCTGGCCTTTAGAATCAACTACCATAAAGAAGAGTCCTTTAGAATTATTATTCATCAATGGGCCTGGATAAACATTTAACATTATTTTGAATTATATTTTTTTAAGTATTTATATTTTTAATTATATAATTTAATGTTATAAAAATAAATTTAAATTTAAAAAATGCAAAACCGTCTAGGCAGTGCCTAGCGCCTAGGCACTAATCCCTTGGCCACCGCCCGACTAGCGCCCAACGATTTTTAGAACCTTGCCTACAATAGAAGAAAACTAATCCGTAAATTTATATCTCTTACTTAGGTACATAGCTCAATTACAGTAATCAAAGAACATTAATCCGTAAACATATATCTCTTACTTAGGTACGTATCAATTACTTATGGTATACCTACAATAGAAGAAAGTTAATCCATATATCTCTTACTTTGTATATATCTCGATTATTTATACCTACAATAGAAGAAATCTAATCCCTAAATTTATATCTCTTACTTAGGTACATATCTCGATTATAGTAATCAAATAAAGTTAATCTGTAATCGTATATCTCTTACTTAGGTACTTGGTTATTTGTATCTTTTAGCTAAAATATTTTGGTGAAATTTTTTTTTTGTACTTTCCAGTTAGGTTGATTTCCCATTTTTATTTAAAAGCAATTAATTTTTTTCTATATTTAACTCAAGGGGTAAAATGGGCATGAAAATATAATGACAAAAGAAAATGGGCATGAAAACATAATGACAAAGGTCAATGGCCCTAAATTGATAATAAAATTACATATGGACTGCATCCATTATGACGGAATGAAATTGGACTTATATTCAAATACCTCTTTATATAATTATAAGTTTTATATATGTTACAAAAATAAAAATAAAAATCACCTAGTCCCCGCCTAGGCAGCAGGCCACCGCTCGACTAGCGCCTA
>LYNE01000447.1:57924-80303 GCA_001662545.1 Rosa x damascena | reverse complement strand
CCCCCCCCCCCCCAATTCCAGCTCCGATCCCATTTCCAACCAGGACCGAGCTCCACTCCCAGTCCACCACTTAAACCCCCAATCTCTCACCCTCATCTGCCTCTTCTGCCTCTTCCACACGGGTCTCCTCCCTGCCAGCCTCCAGCCCTGCGCACACCTTCACCCAACATCTGCAACAGACCGGTTCTTCCCAGACCGGCCTAGTTCCCAGTGTTCCTCTTCCTTCTGCCACCAGCACCCCGCCTGTAGATCCTAGCACGGCCTCCAGCATTGCCGCCGGCCACACACAGGTCACCAACAGATCTGCAGCCTAGCACCAGCCCGCCCACCATCCGCTGCAGACCCGCACCCAGCAGCTCATCCCAGCACCGATCCCTGCAGCATCGTCCTCCTCCTAGTCCGACAGACCGGCGTCTCCAGTTCTTCTCCCTCTCCAGTTCGTCTTCCTCCACCACGTCCCTTGTCCGGCCAATATCCGGCCCAACCTCACTGCAGAAGACCAGTAATCGCCGCCTGCGAAGGCCAGATCCCATGCCGGACACCACCGATCGCCCACGACCTGCGTCAACCACCAATATGCAAATCAGAAGGAAATAGCAGAGAGAAAAGAAAGAAAAAGAGAGAGAGAGAGAGAGAGAGAGAGAGACAAAAAAGAAAAAAGAAAAAGAAAACCAGGAGAGAGAAGCAAAAAAAAAATTAAAAATAAAAAAAATGATTAAAAATAAAAAGATAAAAAAGAGAAAAAGAAAAGAGAGAAAAAAATAAAAAAAAGGATCTTGGGGATATTATAGTCATTTTAGACCTGTTTTGGACCTGTTGTGTGAGAATTAGAGAGAATAAGGACTATCCAGTTTAATTTGAAAGGCGAGGGACTAAACTGTTTTTCAGGCAAAAGTTTGAGGAGTAACAAGTATTTAATCCTTTATTCTATTACACCTGTTTTAGAATTGCTCTGATAACTATGGAATTATTGTTTTTAAGTTGAGATTTGTGTAATGTGAATTGGAAGATGTTGTGATTTGGGGAACAAGGTGGCCCCAGGAGAATAAGGATGGATGATTTAGAAGTTTAAATATCTTTCTACAGGTTTTGGGTAGTCTATTTTTAGGGGAAGTTCCGCCAAATTTTTGGTAGAATTTATTCTAAGGTGGACCCCGCAGGGCCACTTCAGATTTCAGCGTGAAATCTGGGGCAGGTCCTGTCATGATGACCCATGTCAAGAATTTGATATCAAACACGTCTTCTCTTCTCAATACCCAGAGGAATTGCACAACCCAGTTCTCATCCTGGATTCATTCCCGTAGGAGACCCAAAATAATAGCCTCCGCGGTCGCCGTCGCTCTCCACCACCTCCTACGCCGTCACTCCCACCACCTCCTACGCCCTCTTTGGAAAGGTACCTTCTTTATCTCTTTTTCTTATCTCTTATATAATTGAGAATTTTTCAAAAGATTGATGAAACTCGATCTGGGCGTGAAGCCCAAATTAACATTCTTCTATGTGCACATCTGAAGCTTTACATGTGTGATGCCCCGGAAATTCGTAATTATTTTCCGAGGATTTTCCAGAATTTAATTAGTGGTTATTTGATGGTTTCATGGCTCGTCGATGGAGTGGAAGTCTTTCGAACGAATTTTTATTCGGAAAGTATGACTTTAGGGGGATTGCTACGGTTGACTTTGGATACGTTGAGATTCTCCAAAAACTTCCTTCACAAAAGTTATAGAGTGCTTCGATACGAGTTCGTGGACAAGTAGAACGCGAAAATCGGAGTTCGTATGTGAAAGTTATGAGCGTTTGAAGTTTTGGAAAAATTCTACAAATAGGAGTTTCCATTTTCGGAAACTTACTATTTCCATTTTTCATTTTCCTTTTTCGGAAACCAGAAAGGCTCCATTCTTTCTCCTCACCCGCGACTGACCTGACCCGAACCAGGCGATCCGACCCGGCCGGAACTCGCATCTCCGGTGGTCTCTGGTCGTGAAACTTGGTCAACAGGTTCGTCTCCCCCTTCTGGTCGTCTCTGTGGCATCCTCTAGCAGCGATATCCACCGTGTACGACGTAGCAAGGTGGCGCAGTTGGTATTTTCGGACCTGGCCGGAAAACGCAGCTCCGACGACTTCGTGGCTTCATGCTTCCTTGGTTGAGTTCAGAGAAGGTTCCCTGATCGATCTATGGTGTTTGTTTGGATCGATTTACGTGGCAATCGGTTCAACTCAGTTTGAGCAATAATCCAAAGCTTGTGAGGTAGTTTTCGACCCTTTATGCTTGTTTTCAAACTTCGAGCTAGTTATGAAAATTCACAAGCATGCTTAGATGAATAGCTTTGATGTTGGGAGTTTTGTGAAATATTGAGTTTTCGCCGGCGGCGTTGCACCACCGTCTGTGGCGGAGTTCTAGTGGCTTTCCGGCCATGTAGGGAACTTTTTTTGTATTATATATGTTCTACTCGTTGATACGAGCGTTTCGATATATAATCTGCAAATTTTGGAGTTCGTATGAAATTGTTATGATTTTTTACAGTTTCATACCGATCAATTTATTCGATCTGTGAGGATTCGAGCTTCTGATCAACTTGTGGTTTGGACACATCGATTGTGGAAGTATTCCGGAGACTTTGGGAGGTCTCGGATGTGGTTTTACCTTGATTGGCGCCACTTTGGGGATTTTAGTTCAAAACAGGGGTTTCGAACTTAAATCAAATGTGAATCGTTACTAAGTTAGAACCGTATATGATTAGGTACTTGGCGAAGTACTTTGGATGGTTATTTTGTGGATTGGCTGCATTGTGTGTAACGTCCCGAACCTGAATTTACCGGTTTACTAGTCATTTGGACGGTAAACGACTTTTACTTTCACTTTTACTGTCGTTTTAGTACTTTTAGTTGCCCTAAAAGTTGACTTTTTGTTCGGGTCAAAATTTGAGAAATTATTCTTCATGAAAGTTGTAGAGGACGTTAAACCGAGCGCGTGCATATGTGGTACGTAAAAATCGGAGTTCGTATGTGAAAGTTATAAGCGAAATACGAAAGTTACTGTTCATAGTAGATAGTATATATTTGAATTTTCTACTGTGGCCGGTAATTTTTTATTGTAACGTCCCGAACCTGAATTTATCGGTTTACTAGTCATTTGGACGGTAAACGACTTTTACTTTCACTTTTACTGTCGTTTTAATACTTTTAGTGGCCCTAAAAGTTGACTTTTTGTTCGGGTCAAAATTTGAGAAATTATTCTTCATGAAAGTTGTAGAGGACGTTAAACCGAGCGCGTGCATATGTGGTACGTAAAAATCGGAGTTCGTATGTGAAAGTTATAAGCGAAATACGAAAGTTACTGTTCATAGTAGATAGTATATATTTGAATTTTCTACTGTGACCGGTAATTTTTTTTTCTTTTCTTCTTCCCCGCGTTTTTTTCCTTTCTCTCTCCCCCGAGCTTTCGCTCGTTTCTTTCTTCTCTGCAACTCCGGCTCTCTCCCTTCTCCGGCCACCTGGTGGCATAAAGCCAACATCTTTGGACTCGTCTCCGCTCCCTCTAGGCGCCTGTGGTGGTGTTTTGCGGTGGCTCGGCCCGAGGAGCTTGGATTGGATTTGAGCCGTGAAGTTCACTGTAGCAATTTGGAGTTTCGTTGATTTCCGGCGATTCCGGCCGTCTCCGGCCACCAAACTGGCATCGAAGGTTCGGTTTTTGCCAAGGATCATTTTCCGCCTAGCCTTGAGCCACGATTTGCAGTGTAGAGGAAGAATCGATGATTGGAAGATTACGGTCACTATTCACAGTTTGAGTTCAAGCTTCTCCTTAATTGTTGAGGTACTTCCGCTCATTTTCTGACTTGGTCACAGTTGAAAGAATTATTGGGTCCATTGAGTAGGTGCTGCTGCCAAAGTTTGGTGGCCATCGGAGCTGGTGGCGGTGGCGGCAATGCCGCCACTGTGGGCGGCGGTAGAGGTGGCTAGGGTAGCTTTTTAATTTCATTTTTGGCTAGTTAAATTCTATAATTATCATAGAGCTTGTATGTGAAGTTTGGTGAATTTTGGAGGAGTTTGGAATTGTTTGTGAATTTCCGAAGTTTGAAGTTTTGTGATTGAATTGTGGGAAATCCGGCCGTCGGATTTCCCTCGTTTTCTTTGTGGAATATGTAAATTGAGGAATTGGTGTTGTGGAAGAGATTTGGGTGGAATTTGAGAAGTAATGGAGATAGAGATTTTCGGGTTTCGTTTAGGTTCGTATTTGTTTTATCGGATTGCTATTTACGGAAATATAATTGTGTACAGGGCAATGTTGAGAGTTACGGCTAGATGAAGGAACTCGTTTGTGTGGTCGCCCAATAGTACTGTGAGTGGACGTTTGTTTTTGAATATTGCTGCATGCATTTATTTTTCGAATTAATGTTTTATTAATTATCATATTATTTTAGTTTCGGATATGATTTCGGTTTTGGATTATTGCTTGGATTTTCCATCATGATTTTTGGAACGTGAGTTTTATTCGCTCGGATTTGAACTTGTGATTTAAGTGATTTTCGACGAATTATTTTCCGAGGTGATTTTCGTAATTTATTAATATATTTTATTCGTCGATATTGAGATTTCTGGAATATTTTTCGAAATGCGATTTCGATGGAATTATATTTCTTGTTTATTTATCGACTTACGGTTTTGGCATTGAGAATGCCTCATTGATGATTCTGGATTCGGTTTTGTTTCGGAACTGCGATTTATAATTGATCTAATTATTCTTTTAGCGTGTGGGACGCGCTGTTGATTTATGTGACTTTTTACGAGAATTTCTGGGTACGGTTGGGAATCGTACCTGTGTGTTTTTATTCGCGGGACTTATGGGGAAGCCTTATAGATTTACTGGATTTGAATGGTTTTTACCCACCATACCTGGGTCGTCATATTTATTGCTAGCTAGCCTATTAGTACTCCTCCCTGCTTACTATGTGTTCGTGGGTGAGTAAGAGCAGAGCATGGGATGCTCCAGAGTGTGGGACACTCCGACTCGAGCCTGGGAGGCTCCCTTCTTTCGTATGGTAAAACTTCTTCCCCATATTTTATCGTTGCTTGACTAGCGGGGCTAGTCCGATTTTCACTGTAGCCAACGGGGCTGGTCTTATCCTCTTGAGAAACTAGATTTTAGTTTTACAATACATTATTTTCGAATGTTTTGACTAGCGAGGCTAGTCGGTTTATCGTTTTGAAATCTTTGGATTTAAAGCTAAATGTGTTTTACCATTTGTGCATGCATCGAGGTTTTTAATGAAATAAATGTGGGAAAGTATGAAATCCTTCTTATTTTAAATTATTTATTTTTGTCCACTCACGCTAACGTTTTTCGTCTACTTTCCCGTGGGCCTTTCGGTTTCTAATGCCCAGTTTACAGGCGCTATTAGTTGAGGTCGGGCTTACATGGTTCGAGGCATAGTTGACGAATAGCTTCCGCACTTCTTTGTTTGGCTCTGATCTATTGTGGGTTACTATTTTGGGTAGTCCATTTTAGGGGTGACTCGACCAGTTCTCGGTAGAGTTATCACTAAGGTGGGCCCTGCAGGGCCACCTCGGATTTCAGGGTGAAATTCGGGGCGGGTCCTGTCATTGTGCTTTATTGAAGACGCAGTAGGAGTTCGAGGTGATTGTGATGAATAATATGCATGATGGTGTTCATATTATTGTTGAATGTGACTTTTCAGGAAACAATATTGTGGAAAAAGATGTTTTCTATTGTTTGAAACGTGTTGAGCTTGATGTTACATTTTTGAGTCAAGCGTGACTCATTTTAAATGTATTGGTCCTTGTACCAAGGGTCACAGATGGTGAGCAGGGATTGGGAAAGCCGAAACTAGATGTTTGTAACGTGTCTAGGTCGGGTGTGACCTACTTAACAGTTGATTCTAAGACCAAACGGGGTCGGGAAGAGTGGCTACGTTCAGTTAGAGCTCTAGTTTGTTGTTGGTACATCATGGGGGTAGCGGGGAGCTATCTAATGCTCATGAGTACGTATTTTTAAAAGAGAGTTTCATGGATTCTTTCTTTTAAATGTCCGGGGAGGACTTGTGTATCATATTTAATTGTCAGAGTTTCAATTATTATGATTTTGTCACAGATAGTGACAAGTCGCAGATGGTGACCAAGGCAGGAATAGGTAATCACGTCCTTGACAGGACGAGTGGTTACGATTTCAGTCAGAATTCTAGTCTGTCTGTCATTATAGCTTATGAGGGTAACGGTTGAGGTTGCTGGAGACTCATAAGTATGTAGTTTGAAGGAGAGTTCTGATAGTATTATTCTTTTATTGTCTAGACGAGACTTGAATTGCTTCTTGATGGTTAGGTTAGCAAATAGAACATTGTCACAGCGGTGATTTATGTTGTCCTTTTGATGGAAAGGTTATGGAGTGTTAGAAGGAATCATGGTTGCATGGTTTCCTTTAGCTGATGTGTGTGAGTTGTTGATTGATGTTCATGAGTTACTCATACTAGCTTTCATAACCTTATCGGGTTTTGTTGTGTGGAAACCCGGTGCACCATTCTTTTGGTGTAGGGGTTAATCCTCCAGGTCATGGTAATCGTGGTTGAAGCTGAGGTAACTTGTTGGCAGCTGAAAGCTGAAAGGGTAGGAAGCAAATTTTGTTGGCTTTGCCATTGTTATGACTTCCGCTATGTAGTAAGCTCTGAGGATCATTTACGTTTTATTTTGTGATGACAATTTAATTCGTAAATTTTGTAATATATGACTCTGTGGAGCGAGTCAATATTTGGAATTGTGGGTTCAGGGCATCAATATGTACTTGTTGTAAAAGGAAGATGTCTCCATGTACTTTGTATTGATGGCTGAACGATTGCACATGTATAATTATGGGATTATATATCGATTTTTATTTGTGTTAAAAATCAGGGGCGTGACAACTTGGAAACTACTGGGTTTAAATTTGGATTAGTTCTGGACCTTTTATTTTCGGAAATAGTTTCTATCAATCTGTTTTTGTTTCCGTGGTGAAATGTTTCCATCAAGCGTGCACTTTCTTTGGCCAAATTTTGAATCGTGTAAGTGGAACAAGATTTGACCAGTTGAATTCAAAGATATTTGCAAAGTGGGGGTTTTGATTCTGTTTGTTCTTTACTATTTGATTTGCACCATGAATATTTGCATCTTTTAATTTGTATTCTATGATTTCTATTACAATACATGCATCAGTTGTTGGCTATTGGATCTGATTTGGGGGCCTTTGGTTAGTTTGATATGTACAAGATTTGTTAAATAGAAAAGAGAAACTAATCTTCATATTGGAAGATGTACAATAATTGTTGTTATTTATGATTGGTAGATTTTGCTTTTATTTATTCTTTGGGAATAGTTGTTGATTGTTGTTTATGATTTTTTGAAACTTAAGAGTTCATGCATTCTTTGTTCTAAGATACAGTAAAAGGTGATCAAGAAGAAGCTCCAGCTAATATGCAGTCTCCTAACCTAAATATGACAGATGATGTCGGGTGTCTGTGATATATAGCTTTGTCTCAACAGGTTGAAACTACCAAGTGTTGACAGCAGTTCCTCACAGGTTTACAAACAGCGAGTCAACAATCTTCTTAAGTACCAAGTTCACGACTAGCTATTGAAGTTCTAAGTCAACAATCTGCTTATGTACCAACCATAGATGAACTCTACTTTTAACTTGGGAGTATAAGGATGTTGAACATTGATATTTTGGTTGATTTGGCAACTTTTGGTGTATATTTTGTTGAGTATGTTGCCGCTGAAAGATGTTGGGATCTCAATTCTCAATACAAGTGTATTTGTATGAGTGTATTTTTGAATTGTTACTGATTTCCAATTAAAGTTTACACCAGTTCATATCTCCTCTTATATCTTTCTTCAAATGAGTTATCTTTTAGAGAAAACAAGGAGTGCATATATTAAAGCATGAATGTTTGACATCAAAATATATCAATTAAAATGCTACACTTCCATTTTTTCGACTCAGAAAACTAGTTGCTCATAAGCCAAAACAAATAAATTTCACTAGATCTCAGTCTACATGCATATGAAATAGATACCAAGATATTTTTGACCTTCTCATATACACAAACTCTCTCAACTTAAAAGAAGATTGCAGCAGCTTGGTAGCGACCCCCAAACCACTCCTGCAAGTAAATTATCTAAGCAAAATCTGCTGCAAGTAAATTATCTTAGCAAAAAGTAGACCTCCACAAGTGGTAGAATAACAATATGCAACAGGACTTGCATAAAGCATCAAGAAAGTCCAAAACATGCTCTCAACTACAAATTTCTGGAAGCTTGTTTTGTCTGTTACTAGCATAAAATTAATATATGAATTCAGTTTTCAAGAAGAAATAATACCCTGTACAAAATTTCATTACATTATTATTAGAATACCAAGAAAAAGAAAATGCACACACACAAGCATCAAGTGGAACAACTTACAAGTTATTGCTCATCAACCAAGTAATCTTGTTCACCTAATGCTTTGTCGACATCATTTTCCACAATCTCTGACCTAGCAAACAGAATGATTTATCGACTTCAAAGGAGTAATCGTTTATAACAGAAAACATAGAATTTGCATATATAAACCAATACGCACCAATCAAATGTGCATGTCTTTTTAGTATGTTTAGTACTTTGACATTTAGAACAATGTCTGACTTTTCTTTTCCTGTCTCTCCATGATGTTATGCTTTTTCCACTACCTTTAGTCTTCACTTGAGAAGGATCTAGGAAATGATTCTCTTCAGAAGTTCCTATTGAGGAATTGTTGATAGATACTTGCCCAACAGAAAGATTTAGTTTCTTAATTCGCTCCATAAGTCCTTCAAATGCCTTTTGCACAAGTTCAGTCCCCTCTGGTGAAATTGCTGCCTCATCAATTAAATTGGATGCAATTTGAACATACCGTTGTGTCTCATTATTAATGAATTATCTGCACAATCTTTCGCTTTACACCTTTCTCTACCAATTCTTGAAACCTTGTCCATCTTCGCATAATATATTCCTTTGGCAATTCCATAATCTATTTTAGTCGTAACAAAGCCAAAATATGCGTGCAAGGAATACCTTCAAATTCAAACATTTTACAACTGCATGTCACTATGTTTGATACCTTATCATGTACAAGGCTTTGCATCCTTAAGTTTTGAGCAAACACCCTTTCATTCTTGTAAACACAACGATTGTCATCTTCCATTACGGCATTTATGATATAACCATTACCATCATGAAGCTGAGTTTGAAAGTACTAAAAGTATTTTTTTTGTATACAATTGAGACATTTGGACCTCTATTGGCATCCCTAATTTCAAATTTGGTGTCTCATTCAAATCTTTTTGGTCCTCAACCAATTCTTCATGTCTCTAATGTGCAACTGCCTTATTGAAACGCTAGACAAAATCCATCAAGGTATTTTCTTTATCACAATAACGCTTGAAGAATGCATGTGCAGAGTCTACTCTTTGGCTGCTTGATATCCTTGCTGGAATCCACCTGCCACGCAGTTCATACATCTTTTCTAACCATTCATTATTTGTCTGTTGACTTTTTTCCAATGCTTCAAACCATCTCTTTTCAAATTCTTTTGGACACTCGGAATCCCATATACATGTCTTAAAAAGTTCATAGTAATCTTGAATAAATGCTACATTAGTCTTCTCCGAAAATTTCTTTAGAATATGGCACACACAATACTGGTGAATTGTGTTTGGCAAAACATGAGCAATTCCCTTACTCATTGCTTGATCTTGATCGGTGATAATAACATTCGGGGCACTTTTAGGCATTGCTGCAAGCCATGTTTTCAACAACCAAACAAACGAATCAAAGGTCTCATTGCTAAAAAATGCACATCCAAAAACAATGGTTTGCCCATGGTGGTTCACACCTACCATTGGAGCAAAAATCATCTTATAAGGATTAGTGTCGTATGTTGTATCAAAAACAATCACATCACCAAAATATGTATATGATTTTTTTCCAATTGAATCAATCCAGAAACATATGAGAAGGTTATTTTCTTCATCAGTATAAAATTCAAAAATGAAATTTGGATCCTTCTCTTGCTCAGCTTTGAAGTACTCATATAAAATGTCAACATCATGACCCTTGACTTCTTCTCTCTTATCTCGCACTGCATTTCTTAAATCTCTCTCAGTGCAGCCAACATTTGCATGCCCACCAGCTTGTGTCTTGAATAATTCAAATTGCTGGTATATAGGAATGTCCACCAGCCTCAAGTCTTGTATCAGATTCTTTTTTGCAGTAGACACAGTACGCTGTGATCTTAACAAATGAATTATGCTTGGTGTCGTAGGAGGATGGTTGTGTTCCTCATTGAAAGTCTTGACCACATAATTACTTCCATCATAACATACGGTTAATTTTGCATTGCACCCTCGATCTCTTTCCTCAATTTCATTTTTTTTCTCCATGTCTCATTAGTTTCCCCTTCTTTAGAACAAACACATTGTTTCCAATATACTATTCCCTTCCTCTTCGTCTCCTTACTTTTTCTGACACTAAATCCAGCCTTAAGTGCATAATCATTGTAGAACTTGTATGTTGCATCCAATGACTCGAATTGTTGTCCAGCTTTTGGTTTCATATCATCTTCAACATCAGGGATATATGCCATCTGTGTTTCTGTTGGGAAAAACTTCCATTGCTCCGATATATTTTCCATGATGTCCACGTGTTTGTAACTAGTCAAAGACTCGATAACATCAATTATAAACCAAAATTATAATAAGAAAATAGGAAAAAAAATGTTGGGCTCTACTGACTAGAAACAAAAGGGAACAAAGAAAAAAACAAAAGGGAACAAAGAAATTCACCCAACTTTCCATTATGAGTTCCATCATCCTTTTTCCTTTTTAAACCCAATTGCTTACGTTGTAGTTCAATTACATGTGAAACTTCCTTTATATTTATTTATTTTTGATCGAAAAGCTTTCTTTCTATTACATGGAATCTCAAAGCAAAGCTCTGAGGGAACAAAAACTATTAAGAGATAAGAAAAAGAGATGGAGAAGGTACCTTTCCAAAATGGAGGTGGTGGGAGCGACGACGTAGGAGGTGGTGGAAAGAGATTGCAACTACTGGAACGAATCCGGGATGAGAACTGGGTTGTGCAATTCCTTTGGATATTGAGAAGAGAAGAAGTTTTTGATATCAAATTCTTGACATGGGTCATCAAGTTCTTGACATGGTTCACCGACAGGAACGATTTGGGTTTTGAAATTTGTTTTGGGACTGTGAGAAGAGGAGAAGACGTGGGAGATTGATTGTTGAGATCAATAAATAATTTTAATTAAGGAAGATGATAAAGTAATTGAAAGTGATTAAATAACTGTAAAATAATATATTTTAATTCAAGTGGAACAAGTATTTCTCAACCCTTAGATTAATATGGGTCAGATCTAATGGTTGTTAAGCAAATGCTCCATGGTAGGTGACCAGGTGAAGTGTGAACGGGATTGTATAATCAATACTATATTTAAGAGAAGTGGTGTTGTTAACCATAATTAAATTATTATTATTATTATTTTTTTTTTACTTTTGTACCCCTAGAACATTAAAGAACTTGTTCAAGTAAATCTAAAATTTGTGTCTGTCCTAAAATCGAGAATCTTAGAGATATCCAGTCAATGTATGATTACCATTCATTGTACAACTCTGATTCTATGCCTTGTAGTCTTCTATATAAAGATACCCTTATTATCAATGAAAACATATCAATTTCTCTCGCAAATATCGATTTCCTAAAACACATTATCAGCTTGAAGCCCTAACCTTGAAACCCTAAAATCATAGTAGTCAAACCTTAGCAACCACCGCCACATATATTGAAGCCCCCAATCCCAGGAGTCTAGAACCGGCCGAAAAAACACCGAACCGACCCCTAAAAGAAGCAAAACATTCTCTGCCCGGTTTGCATTCTTCCAGTCCGTCTCTGACCGCCATATTTTGTCAACGTCGGCGTCTCTACCCCAGATTCCAGGAACCAGAAAAATATTTCTCGGAACTGGCCTTAAAGTTCCCAGACCGGCTTTGAAGTTACCTGATTCTTGAACCGGCAGACTCATTGATCCCAGAGAAAAAAAAATTGCGCATCCCAGAAAGGAAAAGAAGGAGAAGCGTGGCCCAGAAGAAGAAAAGAAATGCTCAGTCCAAAAACAAAGAAGAAGGAGCAGCCCAGAAAAGAATAGAGGAAAAAAAGAAAAAAGGTAGTGCGGCCCACAGACGAGACTCAGCTCACTGACACCACCAGGCCCATCTTAGGCGACACGTCACCATCGTTGAATTTTTCCTGCCAAATTTTCCGGCGACCTATTTCAAGGTAATTTTTACTAAAAGTTCCCGTTTTTGAAGTTTTTATTATTTTTTCTCAAGGTTTTGCAACCTCCCTTCTTCTACCCCCCTTTCTTCTTCATAGGGGAGACCAAAAAGCCGAACTGTGGGGTTTTGTGCTCACTCCAAGCTTGGAGCTTGTAGAGTTCTCCAACTTTAGAGTTTGTTGAGAAGTTATGATAGACCACAAACACATCATTGTTTCGATCTAATCCAATAACTCTTGGAATTGGATTTCTTGGAAGCGACCACGCTAAAAAATCTTTAATTTCTTGGAAGCGATTACGCTCAAATTTTTTTATTCTTTTCGTGGTAGTCATTTTCGCTCCGAAACTAACTCTAATCTTTTGTTGTTTTTCAATATGAGTAACCTGAACAAGCTGAACTTTGTTCCACTGGAAACAACAGGCACAAGATACCACAAGTGGTTCCGTGATGTGCCCCAGCATCTTAAGGCTAATGGGATCCTAGATACGATCTAAGAGCCAAGTCAGAACATGTTTACTCCTTAACAAGCTGCTGCTTATGAAGCGAATAGAGCTACGAGGGAGGCCAATGAAGCTAAATCCATAATTCTCATGACAAGGCACATGAATGACAAGCTCCATAATGAGTACCTCAATGAAGACGACCCTAGAAAGCTATGGCTAGAACTCTAGCAGTGTTTTGGCAACGTTCGTGACTCCCTGCTTCTAGATTTAAAAGTGAGATGACATAGCCTCCACTTCTGTGACATCAAGTCTGTACTTGACTACAATTCGGAAGCCTTTCGTATCAAGTCTTTGATAGAGTTCTGTGGCAAGACCATCACTGATACGATGTTTGATCGAGAAGACTCTCTCTACCATCCCTGTCTCTGCATTGATGATTGCAAAGAATTATCAGATTGATGTAAATGCATGACGCATTACAAGGTTTCATGAATTTATCGGCGCTACGAACATAGCTGAGAAGCACTACAATATCCTTATGAAGAACTATAACTCTAGACCCATGGGAACCAAGTCTATTCCGGAGTCTAATTATGGTCACACCCCTAAGGGAGGACGCAAGGAGCGAAACCCTAAGAGTAGGGATAATTCTGGATGTTCTTGACAGGACTCGCCCCAGATTTCACCCTGAAATCCAAGGTGGCCCTGTGAGGTCCACCTTAGAGATAACTCTACCGAGAATTGGCCTAGTCACCCCTAAAGTGGACTACCCAAAACATTAACCCACATTAGATCATAGCCAAACGAAGAAGTGCGGAAGCTATTCGTCAACTATGCCTCGAACCATGTACGCCCGATCTCAACTAATAACGTCTGCAAACTGGGCATTAGAAACAGAAAGGCCCAGGGGAAAGTAGACGAAAAACGTTAGCGTGAGTGGACAAAAATAAACAATTTAAAAGAAAAAGGATTTCATACTTTCCCACATTTATTATCTTAAAGATCTTATGCATGCACAATAAGAAAACACATTTAGATTTAAATCTAAGAATTTCAAAACGATAAACCGACTAGCCTCGCTAGTCACAACATTCGAAAAAAATATATCGTAAAACAGATATCTCGTTTCTCAAGAAGATAAGACCAACCCCGTTGGCTACAGTGAAAATCGGACTAGCCCCGCTAGTCAAGCAACGATAAGATATGGGGAAGAAGTATCACCATACGAAAGAAGGGAGCCTCCCAGGATCGGGTCGGAGTGTCCCACACTCTGGAGCATCCCATGCTCTGCTCAGCTCACCCGCAAACACATAATAAGCGGGGAGGAATACTAATAAGGCTCGACTACACCCACGTGAGGAGGAGAACTAAATGACGACCCAGGTATGGTGGGTAAAAACCATTCAAATCCAGTAAATCTATAAGGCTTCCCCATAAGTCCTGCAAATAAAAAAAACACGGGTACGATTACCAACCGTACCCGAAAATTCTCGTAAAAAGTCACATAAATCAATAGTGTGTCCTACACGCTAAAAGAATAATTAGATCAATTGTTTCCTCGACATAAATCCCATTTAAAATCCGAAAACAAGTCATTCCTGAAATCACTTTATAATATTTCATAAATCTCAAAACCCAATCAAATCCGAAATCACTTCATAATCCGAAAACCAAAATCACTACTGATATCAATTCATCATATGCTCAAAATATAAAAGATGATAATTAAATAAAGCATTACTTTAGAAAAATAAATGCATGCATCAATATTCAAAATCAAACGTCCACTCACAGTACTGGTTGGCGACCATGCAAACGAGTTCCTTCGTCAAGCGGTAGCTCGATATATCGTCCTGTACACAAGTACACTTCCATAAACGACAATTCGAATACATAATTACGAACCTAAACGAAACCCGAAAATCCCTATCTCCATTACTTCTCAGATTTAATCCAAATCACACCCATAACACCAATTCCTCGATTTACATATTCCACAACGAAAATGAGGGAAATCCGACTGCCGGGCTTCCCACAATTCAATCACAAAATTCCAAACTTCGAAAAATCACAAACAATTCCAAACTCCTCCAAAATTCACCAAACTTTGCATACAAAGCTCTACAATATTTATAGGATTTAATGGGCTAAAAACTAGAATCAAAACACTGCTCTACACGCTGTAGCTTCCGCCCACAGTGGCGGCACCGCCACCACCTCCACCAGCTCCGATGGCCACCAAATTTTGGCAGCACCACCTACTCAACAGTCCAAGCATTTTTCACAACTACAACAAGTTCCAATTTTACCTATAAGTGATCGAAATTGGTCGGTGAAGTTTTTCCAAAAAAACCCAAGAACCCTAGGATTTGAAATCGTCGATTCGACCTCCACACTGCAAATCGTGGCTCAAGGCTAGAGGCAAACTAATCCTTCTCAAAAACCGAACCTTCTACGCCGGTTTGGTGGCCGGAGACGGCCGGAATCGCTGAAAATCGACTAAAGTTCTGATCGGCTACAGTGAACTTCACGGCTCAAAATCGAGCTCCTCCGGCCGAATCACTGCAAAACACCACCACAAATGTGACAAGGAGGAAGAGGCGAGCTTTCCAGTGCCCGGATTCAGTTGTGGGTCGACTGGAGAAGGAAGAAATTGGAGGAGGAAGAATCGGACCGAAGAGGAGAAAAGGATCGGGGAAGAAGAGAGAGAAAACTGGGTAGGTTTCCAAAAATGGAAACTCACCACAGTAACTTTCTATAAATATAGAAAGTTACTGTGAATAGTAATTTTTACATTTTCGGCCATAACTTTCACATACGAACTCCGATTTTTACGTACCACATATGCATGCGCTCGATTTAATATCCTCTACGACTTCCATGAAGAACATTTTCTCAAATTTTGACCCGAACAAAAAATCAACTTTTAGGGCCACTAAAAGTATCAAAACAAAGTAAAAAGTGAAAGTAGGTGTCGTTTACCGTCCAAATGACTAGTAAACGGGTAAATTGAGATATGGGACGTTATAGTTCTGGTCCATATTCTGGCCCCAAAGAGGAAGGAAACCGCCATGATTGGCGTACACGGAACTGTGGAAGTCAACGTGTGAAGAGAGAGAGAGAGGCCAAGCCTCTGGCTATGGTGGTGAGGCCACAATGGAAAGAAGCCGTCCTCAACGAGCCCCTAAACCGCCTTGATCAAGGGAGCCTAACCATAATGATGCTTATTGTCGATGTGGATCGACCGGACATTGGGCCAAGGCATGTAGAGTATCCCAGAATGTTGCAGACGCATATAAGGCGTATCATGAAGCATGGGAAGCACATTACATGGAGCAAGAAGATCAAGATGACGATCTCGCTCTTAAGTCTTTTTATTTTCCAAGAGATAGGCAATTGCCATATTATTTTTGTAGTGAATGCCAATGGTTTAGTCTTTCTTCAAAGTAGGCTCATCCAAAGTAAGTGTGATGTCTAAGGTTTTTGAGATTAGTGGTACTTTAGCGAGCCTGGTCACATTTGCTTTGGAGTTACCGAAAGAAGTTAGACGAATGCCATTATTTTAAATTAGCTAGTTTATTGGATTAGATTATCTTTGACTAAAGAAACAATGATGTAATTCTGTTTGGCTTATTTATAAAAGTTGAGTTCTTTTGATTATGACTCCCTTTTAATTACAAGCCTTTTCTTTTATGAATGGATTTTGGAGAATTGCAATGTCTTGCGGATAGTGTGACTAGTCACACCATTCTCCACCATAGGCAATTATTCGTAGAGATGTTGCGTACATATTCCTCTGTGAGTATGATGGCTGGGCCTTCAAGTTTAGTTCAAGGACATGGAATGCCCAATTCCTATTGTCAAATGGCACCTTGATTAATGTCGCAGAAGCTCTCTACGCTCATAAAGCAAATCGAACCTTATTGAGTTTTAAAGATATCAGAGCCAACGGCCATGCGGAAACGCATACTGAGAATGAAAAGAGTTACTTTGCATTACCTTTAATGATTGCAGACGAAAGCGCATCTTAGAGAAGCTTATGTGTCAATCTAGTGAACTTTATGTCACTACAATTCGACCTATTGAATCCAATAATGTAATAAGAGAAGATCTCTTGGATTCTGACACATATTGGCTTTGGCATGACCGACTAGGACATCTTGGTAGTGATATGATGATCCGTATACTAAAGAATTCACACGGACATCCATTCTTTCGAGCGAAACGAAGCAAGAATCAAAGATTGATTCCTAGACTTAATGACCGCCGTTGTAGCCGCCTCCTTAGGGTCGCCTCTGTCCCTCTTGATAATGCCATTGATGGCATCACTCATGGTCATGATGCCATGGATGTCACTTCCCATGGTTTCAATGCCATGATGGGTGATGTAGTCACAAATTTGCTTCAATAGCGTTTCAGACGCTCAAGCCCAACCAAAATCCTCATTGGTTGCTTCTAAGGCCCCTCTCTGATTTTGGAAAGCTTGCTCCTTAGGAAAATTAGGACTGAGACTATCCTACACAAAATATCCAAAAATACTCATTTCGTTCTTATAGAGAATCCAAGGGGATATATGTGGGCCAATTCAGCCATCTTGCAGACCTTTTAAATACTTTATGGTATTGGTTGATGCGTCGACACGCTGGTCACATGTCGCACTGTTGTCTACTAGAGATGTTGCATATGCAAAAATCCTAACTCATATTATCCGTCTATGGGCTCACTACCCGAACCATCCGATTAAATCAAATCAACTTGATAATGATGGGGAGTTTACATCGAAACGTTCGATGACTATTGCATGTCACTGAGGATTCATGTAGAGCATCCAGTTCCTCATGTTCATATCCAAAATGCTCTCGCGAAAGCCGCTATCAAATGACCACAAATGATAGCACGGACATTGGTTATGCACAACAATCCATTTGGGGATATACAATATTGCAGGCAGCGATGCTAATTCGTCTACGACCCACTGTCACCAACCATATTCTGCGTTACTGCTAGTGACTAGTTACGAGCCTGATATCTCGCACTTACACATTTTTGGGTGTTTCATTTTTGTGCCTATTACGCCGCCACAGCGTAGTAAGATGGGTCCACAGAGATGAATGGACATATATGTTGCATATGAATCTCCAACTATCGTCTGCTACTCGAAACCTTTGACAAGCGATCTCTTTACCGCTAGATTTATGGATTGTCACTTTGATGAGACAGTCTTCCCGTCATTAGGGGGAGATAAGAACACATATGTTCAACAAGAATGACAGGAATTGTCGTGGTCTGTCCCCACTATGTCTCATCTCGATCCCCGTATCGCACAATCTGAACTTGAAGTGCGAAGAATAATCGAGCTTCAGAATGTAGCAGACACTCTACCTTATGCATTTTCTGATATTGCCAAAGTGACGAGATCACATATACCTGCTGCAAAACTTGCCTATAGGGATTGACGTCCCAAATACTGGACGTAATGCCGCTCCTAAGGTACCAGAAGATAGCGCCACAACCCATATTAGCAGTAATGTGGCGTCTATGGCCGCAGGTCTAGTAAGAAAGCACGGTAGACCGATTGGTTCCAAGGATATTCGCCCTATAAATAGGCGAATAAGGCACAAACAAATCCTTTGATCATCGATACTCAAAATCCGTCCCATGAGAATGTTCTGGATTATAGTTATGTCCAAGAGACATCTTTGGGGGACGCCTCAATGTCAGAACCTATTCCTGAGAACGTAGAGATCTCTGTAAATTATACACTAGTGTACATGGGATATGGGAACGAAACTCCATCACCATTGATAATGTATTCGCGTACTTTGTAGTGCGTGAGATTATTGAGACCGATGACATCGAACCACGCTCTGTTGATGAATCCCAACGTCGAGCTGAATGGCCAAAATGGAAAGATGCGATCCAGGCAGAACTTGATTCTCCAGCGAAAAGAAAGGTATTTGGGTAAGTCGTGCCAATACCACCCAACACCAAACCAATTGGTCATAAATAGGTATTTGTTAGAAAGTGTAATGAGAGAAACGAGATTGTAAGGTACAAAGCTCGCCTTGTGGCGCAAGGCTTCTCACAACACCCTGGAATCGACTACGAGGAGACGTATTATCCAATAATGGACGTTATTACATTCGACTACCTTGTCAGTTTGGTAGTGTCCGAAAACTGAACATGCAGCTCATGGATGTGGTCACTGCGTATCTATGTGGGGATCTAAAAACGGAGATATACATGAAGGTCTCTGGTGGGCTTCAATTACCCAAATGAAGTGGCTCTAAACCACGAAACGTGTTTGATTAAGATTGAAAAGCTCATTATATGGATTGAAACAATCCGAATGGATCTGGTATAACCATCTAAGTGACAACTTGATTGGGAAGGGATATGTTAACAATGAACTATGCCCATGTGTGTTCATAAAAAGAACAAGTTCCGGATTTGCAATAATAGCGGTTTATGTTAATGATATGAACATAATTGGCACCCATAAAGAGTTAAGGGAAACTGCTGAACACTTGCAATCCGAGTTTGAGGTGAAAGATCTTGGGAGAACACAGTTTTGCCTCGGTTTGGAACTTAAGCACCATGAAGATGGTATTCTGATTCATCAATCAGCATATATCCAAAAGATGCTTAGGCGTTTCAATACTGATAAAGTTAAGCTTTCAAGGACCCAAATGGTCGTCTGTAGTCTTGATCCAAATAATGATCCATTCCGTCCAAAAGATGAAGACGAAGATGTGCTAGAGGCAGAAGTGCCCTACCTAAGTGCAATAGGCACATTATTGTACTTAGCTCAATGCACGAGACCGAACATCTCTTTCGCTATGAACTTGTTAGCTAGATATAGCTCTGCGCTCACATGACACCATTGGACTGGTGTTTAAGATATTTTTCGATACCTAAGTGGTACGATTGATATGGGCTTGTTCTATCCGTACAGAGAGACGATGGATTTTGACCCATCATATGTCAAGAACGCCACCAACAGTGGTCTGCATTCCCTCTCCCTCTCCCAAAACGACATAAGTATTTTGGAAGGTTTTGCTGATGCTGGGTACCTCTCTAACCCACACAAAGGTGATATGGTTGAAATAGCCTCACAATTTAACCCTGCAAAAATATCGAGGATAGTATAGCACAAGCAAGGATCGTTCAGTCCGGGGATTGTAGGGTACACCTACACAAAAAGGTCAAGTAACAAATAAAAGAATAAAATTAGGGTTTTGAGATTTGGTTCCTAATCTACTTAAAATTAAAACGAAACAAATAAAACTATCTACAATGATCGACTTCCCTAGCCTAGACCACTACCACTCGGAAATTACTAAGTATAAAAACAGAAAATCCATTTCAACATGCTACAAAAACGTGCCAATCTTAAATGCCTAGATAAGAGCCTAAATGAAAAGCCTCAGCAGATCAATCCATTTATCTAATTCATTCTAATGTATGCTTGGATCGAAAACGTCCTTACCAAGCCCAATACTACTAATTTTCGAAAACACTCAGCATAGTTCACTTAAATAGTAGTATTATCTAACCCTCGAATCAACCCACGCATGCAAATTAACCATTACACATAATTTCCAGAATCGTTTAATCATTAAAGCATGATTTTTACCACTCTTTAGAACTAACTACTACTTGTTAAACTTAGCTTCTAACAAATAACAATTACTCTTGGTAAATTAAGTAAACACACAAGAACACTTAGCGTTATTCTAGCATGCAAACTTATTAACCTAACTCTGAAAATTACCTAAACATGTAAAAGGGAACAAGATTGTAACATGCATCATCAAAGAACTCTCGAAATTAACTCAATAATAAACTGAAAATATCAAAAATATTAATAAAAATATTTTAAAATTTTCATGTCTCCAATTACACAACTCGCAAATCCAAACAAGCAAATCCCAAAATAATTCACAAGTCTTTACACACAAAACCGAAACAAAAATTGTAAGTAGAGTCATAGTTACACTTTGAAGCTTTTTCCGCAGCAGATTAACAACAAGGTGATGAACTCGTTTCTGCTATGGTGGTGGAGTATCCTTGACTCAGCGCCTAAGAGCTTCGTAGATTGATAGATGGATGTGGTCACGGTCTTGTAGGTGATGGAGGTTTGAGGAGTGAATTAGGCAGAGTCATGGAATAGTTTTTGGCCAAGAAGTGATACCCTTGGTGTCAAGAATGGTTGCTATTTATAGAGGAATCCTCATCTCTTGTGATGCAATCGTGGTCATTCATCTAGAGGTGATTTCTCCTCCAAATTTCCTTGATTTTCTCATGACAGAGTCTTGAATTTTCTGATCTATTTTCCCCTAAAAGGCTCACAATATATTCCTTGGATATCTCTAGAGTTAATCATCCAATGCTCTTTCTCTTTCCCTTGAATAACGACCGGATACATCCCATATTCATTTCTAGTATTTTCTGATTTTATTCCTTCGTCTTAAATTCCCTAGAATTTTGCACGGCAAACTCTACTTTCCCTCCTTTTAATTGCGCTAATTTCTTCTTCCAAGAGTTGTGCACACAACGAACTCCTATAATCAAGAAAAATAAAAAATTAATTAGAGTCTATAACCAATAAGATAATTAGAAATTAATATTGACTATAAACACTCCCCTTTTATCTCCACGAAATAAAGAGAATTTATGTGAATAAAACTCTTTGAATTCCTCCTTATTTATGTAAGTCTTCTTATCCTTCAAGTTTCTTGATTTCATCACTCAAGAGTTCTCAATGGGATGGACTCTCTGTAAAACAAAAAAATCAGAAATAGGAAAGTTCAAAGGAAGAAAGTTCCCAAAAACAAAATACAAAATATTTCCTAAAATGAAAGAGAAAAGTTTCTAAAATGACTTATTCTTCATTTACGCTCATTTTTGCTCTTTTTCGTCTCTTTTCTCCATTTCTGACATTGAAGTACCTAAAAACAAAAACTATGTTATAGTTAGTAATTTTAAGAGAATAACTTAGCGAAATGAGGGAAAATACATATTAAAAACGTCACACTTTTTCCTCCTATCAAAAGGTCATTCCCAAACTGGTTATGCATTCACCATAAGTAAGACCGCGATATCTTGGAGGTTTACTAAACAGACCCTAGTTGCTACTTCTTCAAACCATGCAGAGATTATTGCTCTTCAAGAACCAGTTCATGAATGTATATGACTTAGATCTATAGTTACGCATGTTCGAAGCTATTGTGGTCTGAAGTCTACCACAGATGAGCCTACCAGCATTTATGAGGATAATGGTGCTTGCATTGAACAAATGAAGCAAGGCTACATCAAAGGCGACAACACCAAGCACACATTGCCCAAGTTCTTCTACAATCAGCAACAACAGAAGCTCCTCAAGATCAGAGTGAACCAAGTTCGTTCTGAGGACAATGTAGCAGACTTGTTGACTAAGTCATTGCCCAAATCCACATTCGCTAAACATGTTGCAAGCATTGACTTGCAGAAGTTATCCGAACTCCCATGATCGTAGTCATCAGGGGGATATGTCTACATGTTGATCTCGAAATGTGAAGAGTGTATTGTGCTCTTTTTCCACTT
>LYNE01000447.1:36432-51636 GCA_001662545.1 Rosa x damascena | reverse complement strand
GGGTTTGAAACGATTCTATTCATAAGTTTTGGTTTTGATCTTTGTTCTCTCATTCCATTTGTATTTTTATGTTTTTGCATTTTAATTATTTTGTTAACTTAGTTATTTTTCGAAAATCAAAACCAAAAATCCCCCCTTTTCGTAAATATGTATATATTTTGTTATATCTTTGTAAATATTATACTTTGTTTTAATTTTGATTGTTTAATTGTTTGACAATGACAGGTGTACCCTCAATCCCCGGATTAGAACGATCCCTATTTACTTTATACTACTAATGACATTTCAGGGTTAAATTATGCGCTTGCTTTCAGGCACATCAAGTTATCACTATCCGGTTACACCTATCCAATGACTACTATATATAAGCAGCAACACCGGAGAGAAAGAGACACAGAGAGACAGAGAGAATAGAGAAAAGAAATAAGCAAGCAAAGGCTAAAGCTCTGCCAAAACCGAAGCAGGTCCATTAGTAATTCAAGCTCCAAAGATGAAGCTCAGGTATACAACACACCCACGCTATTCTCATCTTCTTTGGCAGGGAAATATATCATCCAGAAAGCTTGTTGTCAACAAAAGATAGACTGTTCATGAACAACCTTCCTTCTTTTGTTGAAGCTCTCTCAAGCCACCGAGAAATACATGGACCTTCATGGTGATCTGCTCCTGCGTTAAGATATATATGGTCGTTCATGAATGGCCAAAGTCTTAACACACTTGGTTGCTGCAGTTTCCAGCATTGGAACATAGGGTCGTTCATGAACGGCCGAGTTCCAATGCTAAAAACCTGTACAAGACGCCACATTCATTCCTCAGCAAAACCCATCACACAAAAAAACTTCCCATTCTGCCTCATGTTCCTTTTTCCACCATAGCAAAAGCCTTGCACCACCACTTCCAAGAAAACAAGCCATACAAAGCCAGGAAAGCAAAACTGTAGGCTACTATTTCTTTACGGTGCTTACTTCTGAAAGCTGGCAGCAAGCCTTGGCGGTGGAGACACAACGATGCCTGCATGAATAAAGGAAAAGAACATTTAGTGAGTGCTTTGTGAAGCGGTGGTGGGCAGTGTGATTAACAGAGGCAAAAGTGGTAGCAGAGCAGCTGTTTTGATGCTGTGATACGATCAGATGGAGTTGTTGCTATTCATGGTCAAAGTAAAACATGGTGACAAATTTAATTAATGGAGCAGTCTTTGATGTGGTGGTGTGATAAGAAGGAGGACAAGATAGAAAACAAAGCTTAATTGTTTCTAGGAGCATTACCACACAAAAAGACAAGAAACAATGAAACATGGCTTAGATGTTCAATCTGGAACTTGCAAAAGTGAAACGGTGGCTTCTATTATTCAATTAATTGATTCAATAGCTAGCAAACAAAAAACATGGCATGTTAAATAATTGATCTTTTGAAGTACTGACAACAACAACAAACACAGGTGCAGCAACAAGGTTCAATTAAACAATTGCTTTGCCTTTAGATGCTGTGCAAATGAGCTTATCTTTCCGAGACTTTGGTTGTAGAGTCCTGCAAAAGCTTGTCAAAAACGAGCTGCAAGCCAAGACTTTCGCAAGTATGCAGCAAGTTGGTTTTGAATGCAAATCAGACCAAGAAACATGATGCTACGTGCTCAGCACTCAATCAAAGGAAAAAATTAAAAGAAAGAAGATGCTCCAGCTTTGAATTTCAACTACACCCAGGTAATTGATAATCAGAAAAGAAGTAGCAAGATGGGTTCATACAAGTTATGGAAGTACGCGCCAATTGCTAGAAGAATCGCTCCGAATCTGGGTAGTAATGATTAATCAAAGCCAGTCAGTACACAAATAAGAAATTGGAGGTAAAGAGGAGAAGTGAGAGGATCGAAGCTATTACCCAATCTCAAACACAGAAAATCCAGTGCAGAATTTGGACATTGAGTTAAATCCATCTATAGCACAACTCCTTCTCCGTTTCAAACTCTAACAGCCGGTTTCCGTCTCCAGTTCGATCTCCATCTTAGACTGCTAGAGATATTCCCCAAAAAAAAGAAAGAGGTTATCGAGTTACCTGAGATGGGGAGTATGCCTGCTGCAGGGCCTTTACCAGATGGCCTAAGACATAAATTAGGCTCAAATTGGTGTAGATATAAATTAATGGGTGCCCAATCCATGGGCTTGCTAAATTGCCTATCCACGAATCTTGAAGCCCATTTCTAAACAGTTCATCTCGATGTTCGGGCCCAGCTAATTTTGTTTGTTGACAACACGAAATTCCATTTACACGGCCCAATACAATATTCAACACATCGGGTGCCTAATTTAAATTCGGGTGACTGCAGAAGAAATACATTTGACGGATTCAAAAATAAATATATGTACATTCGTTGACACAAAAAAATTCTTCCAACACCAGAAATACAATTCCTCAGAACTACAACGGTTTGATCCCTCCTCGAGGGTATGTAGGCAATCTAGCGACCCACTAGATGCAACCGCAAGTCCAAACAAAAACCCTGACTCCCTGGTTCATCTAATTTGAATCCCTGACCTCATCGGTCAAATTCCGACAAAACACCAGGAAACGTCATAGCCTCCCCAAACAAATCCAAAACAAATCGAATCCCTAGTTCACTCACACTAAATTCGTCCAAACACTATTCCTATTCTAAAAAGCAATACCTTCCAATGTGTCATTCACCCATTGGAAATCTTGAACTACGAATGGCTTGATCCCTCTCCCAGGGTACGTAGGCAACCCATTCAGACATCTGGGTGCAGCCAGAAAAATAAACAAACACACACATCCCTACAATTGATTTCTTCATAATAGGAATCAAAGGGTGTTTCCCTGTAATGGAGATTGTAATTAAAAGACACATTCTGTCTTGAATAGGTTGAACCCGAACTAATTAAAACTCTATTCTTTTAATGAATACGAGTTAAATTATGTTGGGTGACATTTACGCTCACTGTGCGCAATTTTTGCTCAACACTATGCAGATCATCTCTCAACCCTGAATCAAAATCACAATCTCTCCCCTTTACTCTCTCAAAGTTTCGGTCTCTCCAAGTGTTCAACAGTTTGAAGCCGTGAAGCAAGTTCTTCCTCTATCCTTCATCCTTGCCGAAGCTATCCTTGCCGTCCACCACCTTTGAAGACCTTTACTACCAGAAAAAAGGTCTTTTACGGCCCACAATGTGCGCCGTAAATGATCTTTTATGGCCCACAAATGTAGGCCGTAAATGGACATGCCGTAAAAGACAATTATTATTTACGGCTCATATGAAATGCGCTGTAAATAAGTCACAATGTGCGTCGTAAATGAGTCAAAAGTGTGCCGTAAAAGAGGAGTGTATTTACGGCACATATATCATGCACGCCGTAAATGAGTCAAATATGTGCCGTAAAAGAGGTTATATTTACGGCACACATACCATGCACGCCGTAAATGAGGGCTGAAAAAATATATATAATAATAATAATAATAATAATAAAAGCCAAAAATTCACAATTTACATATTATTTCCTGTTTCTATATTTTTGTTGGTAAATAAACTTCATTTATATAATTATTGTACATCATATAAGATTTGCTTACAAGCAAATAAAAATCCATAGAAACAAAAAGAAACCTTCACAACTACTTTACATCCATTTCCTACACTAATTTACATTCATTTCTCTCATCCACTCTGCAAGATCTGCTACACCAGTTGAAAGGGGTTTATTTGAATTACCTTCTTGTATCTGATCAGAAGAAAAACACACCATCTGCCCTTGCTAAGCACTTTTCTTAACCTTGAACCAGCTTCTTCTCTTGCCCTTAGAAGGCTTGTCCTCTCTATTTCTCTAATAGAACTGTCCATCATCCTCAGCTAGAGTTCTCAAACCCAAAGCTTCTTCTCTTGCCCTCAGAAGGCTTGTCCTCTCTATTTGTTTAATAGAACTGTCCATCATCCACTTGTTCTCCGGTTAGAGTTCTCACACCCAAAAATCCTACACATAATAAAGTCCAGCTTATAAATGATATATAATCTTAACAGGAAATTAAGACACCTAAGTTATGTGCATGAACCAATATATAATCATAACAATCCCTTGACTGCATGCTCAGGAATCACCTTCCATATTGGAGTCAAATAATTAAATCTGAATTGTATGTTCTTTGTAGAGTGTATATGTGGCTTTTGAACTAAGCATTCTATATATGAAGTGCAAACTATTCTTAAAAGAGCCAAAAAAGCTAGATTGAACTGAAGTCATCGATTTCTTATAAGTATAATTCATCTTCACATACACTACATCTTGCAACTAATCATCACAACAAAGAGTGACTCGAAGCTATACAAAAAGCTTAATTAGAACTCTAGCTAACTCTTTTCCCTTAATGATTCATAATTAAACTAGAACTTCAGACACTCCATTTAATCCAAACACATATGATAAGCTGGGCTTGAACCACTGACTCATTTTTATCATTCATACTGTAGTACGTACAAGTGCAACACGTACATGATCTCAATTCAGTTTACAATATTGGAAGTAACAGTTTAGCATATGTAGAACAAGGATATGTGCATTTGGTAGAACTAACTTAACCTTGCTTACTAAGTCCTCCGATAAAGTGCATTTTTGAAACCCTTGTATCATTTAACAAGGATATTTATTTCTAACAAAAACGATTCCAGCTTAATTACTACTTCGTAAAAGTGCATGAACTGAGAAACACAACTAATTGATCAATGAACCTAATTGGTACATCTCATATATCACACACATTATTTGAGACTCAAATTGACCAACTCAAAAAAACATAGAAATTGATCAACCTTGTTCAGCAATTAACAAAACTGGGACTGAAGTACTAAGATATTGAATGATCATGAGAAATGAAAGCCAACGTGGGTTTCTTTTACTTTTCAGTTTGTGTTTGACTTTGATTCTAACCTGCAACTTACTTGTCAAAGTTCTAAAATTTAAGAATATTAAAGCAAATACGAAAAATAGAGAGAACCCAAATTTCATACATATCTAAGAACCCATCTTCCAACCAGCAAAGCTCAAACTGTCTCTGCGTCCCAGACTCTGCTTCACTCCCTGTTTCCAATTTCTACACACACCGCTTGCTCTTCACAAATTCACCAAAACCCAAATTAGCAACAAAAACAAAACCACCAAAAAACCTAGAAAGAAAATTCAAAGACAACAATCAGATGATGATGAAATGAATTAGAAAACTCGGAAAGTGTCCATCTCCAGGTTCCCAGAGCTCAAGAAATTTCAGTTTCTGGAATTTTTAGTTAAAGATGGGATGGGTTTCGACGGCATAGAAACAGAATAATCACAAACCCTGAAAACCCAAAAAGAAAACCTAATCAAAATTAGATCTTGAGCTCTAAACAAACACAAACAAAATCCACCCAAAGCTCTTGGGTTCAAAATCTCTTCGCTGCCTAATCAAATTTGAACATCAATACCGAATATGCAAGGCAAAATTGAAAAATGAAAGGTAAAAGAAGGGTTAGAGAGAGTTATACCAGATCCTGATGATGTCAAAACCCAAAAAGAGAATTGGAATACCGAAGCGATGATGTTCGTCTCCAGATCTAAAAGAAACCCCAAAAAGTGAAACCCAAATTTGGAGGGAAAGTGCTTGTGGCGGCCAGGAAAACCCCCTTCCATTGATATGTAGAAGTAGTCGTCTGGTAACTCCCGTTGGAGTAGGCAAGGACAAGATCAGAGAGAGAGAGAAGAGGGAGAAAGAGAGATGGAAGGATGGGAACACTTCCCTTAAAGAAAAGGGGGGAAGTTTAATTGTTGACCGAAAATATGAGCGGGCTCTTAAAATTTGTGAAATTTGTGGCGCACTTGAAAGCACGCCGTAAAAGACTTTAATTTCTAGTCTTTTACAGCACATATATGAAGCACGCCGTAAAAGATTTTTCTTCCATTTACAGCGCACATGAGAAGTACGCCGCAAAAGACTAGAAATGAAAGTCTTTTACAGCACACAAAAAACGTACGCCGTAAATGTAATTTGTCATTTACAGCATACACGGGAAGCACGCCGTAAATGACCAGAAAGATAACTCTTTTACGGCGCATAAAAAACACATGTCATAAATAACACTCTTTTACGGCGCGCATGATATGCACGTCGTAAATTGTGCGTCGTAAAAGATAAATTTTCTGGTAGTGCTTCTTGCGTTCTTGAAGCATCTTTAAAAGTGTAACCATGAACCTTAGAACTTTGTTTTTGGTTTTGTTTTCTTGCAACTTTAAAATCGAATTGTGTAGCGTTCTATCTCTTTTGTTTTCTTGGATGTTGCAATTCCATGTTAGATTAAAGTATATGTTTTGATGTTTAGTTTCCAAAAACCTTGAAGCATGAATGCGTTTTAGGATTTTCAGATTTGTAATTTGTGATTTCTTTATATGTTCTTGAATGATTGTTGATTTTGTTATTTAATCCCATCTTTCATGTTTCGATTTCTTTGATGACCAACTTAGGTTTCGAGTTGCATGATTGAATCCATAATAAGATGCTAGCGTTCTAGGTCTTGTTAATTAAAGTGGAAAACTTATAATCACTTAGGTAAATCAACAAAGAGAATTACATGCTCGATTAGCGTTCTAACTTGTGTGTTTTTCTTAAATCAATCAAACTTTCTAAATGCTTATTGCGTTGGATATATGTGTTATTGGATTGGTCACTCATTAGCATGCATGTTTAATAGGGTTAACTATGGTGTGTTCATCTAGTTAATTTAACTAAGGAACGTAAAAAGAACTTATGCATGCGTTCATGGTTTGTTCTTGATTGATTTCGTGCAAGTATGTATTTTGATTCGTGAATTATGATTTGTGTCCTTGAATTCGTGTTAAAGGTTGTTAATTACATCATACATTTTCATCCGTCCATCTCATCTTGATTCTTGGTTGATTGGTCATTGTAATTAGTTAGTTAGATAATTAGTTTAGTTAATAAAGCAATTTTTGAAATCCCTTTTAAGTTTTTGTAAATTTTCGTAAATACTTGTGATTAATATCCTTTCTTTGACATTTAAATGACAGGAGCACCCTCAATCCTAGGATAGAATGATCCCTATTTGCTAAATACTACAATTGTCAACAGGGTTAATTTTGAGAACTCATTTTGAGGTCATCACTAATTCTTACATTAATCAAGGGAGCTTGGAAAGTCTTTGCATTCCTATGCTTTTCACATGTTTCTCAAATGTGGCATTAGGTAATGATTTGGTGAACAAATCTGCCACACTCTCCTCAAACCTTACTTGATTCACTTGAATATTGAGGAGGGCCTATTGTTGCTGATTGTAGAAAAACTTTGGCGATATGTGTTTTGTGTTATCACCCTTGATATAACCTAGCTTCATCTGTTCAATGCAAGTTGCATTATCTTCATAAATGCAAGTAGGCTCTTCAGTGGCAGAACTCAAACCACTAGTCCCTCGAATGTGTGTAATGATAGCTCTTAACCATATACACTCACGAACCTCCTCATGTAGAGCAATGATCTCTAAGTGGTTCGATAAGGTAGCCACAAGGGTTTGCTTGGTTGATCTCCAAGATATCGCCGTGTTCCCAATGGTAAATATATAACCAGTTTGGTAACGACCTTTATGTGGGTCAGAGAGGTACCCAACATCAGCAAAACCAACCAAAACGTCATTTGGCATTTTGATGTAGTGAGTGGCGCATTCGCGATCAACATTTCCTTTAGGGATTGCAGTTCCATCTGCAGACCCTCTTGTTTCTCTGTAGGAAAAGAACAGTTCCAAGTCAATGGTTCCTTTTAGGTATCAGAAAATGTTCTTGATATCATTCTAGTGATGCTGCGTTGGCGCTGAGTTAAATCTAGCTAACAAGTTTACTGAGAATGCAATGTCTGGTCGAGTACATTGGGCTAAGTACAATAATGCGCCTATTGCACATAGATAGGGAATTTCAGGTCCCAACACCTCTTCGTCATCTTCCCTTGGACAAAATAGATGTTTCCTTGCATCCAAACTTCGACCGATCATGGGAGTGCTAGCAGGATGCGCTTCGTCTATGTTAAATCGCCTGACTTTTGGACATACGCAGACTGGTGGATTAGTATTCCACAAACTCGGTGTTCTAGGTCAAGGCCTAAATAGAATTGAGTTTTCCCAAGATACTTCATCTCTGTCGCGCCCCTGATTTTTAACACAAATAAAAATCGATATATAATCTCATAATTATATATGCGTGATCCTTCAGTCATCAATACAAATATCTAGAAACTTTTTCCTTTTAAACCAAGTACATACTGATGCCCTGAACCCACAAGGTTAATATACACTCGCTCCACAGAGTTATATATTTCACAAGCTTACGAATTAAATTGTCAACAACAAAATAAAACGTAAATGCTCCCCGAGCTCACTACAAGCGGAAGTCTTAATAGCGGTAAAGTCACAAAATTAGCTTCCTACAGTAAAACTGTTAGCTCGCTACCTCAGTTTTCAACCACGATTACCTTGACCTGCAGGATTAACCCCTACACAGTTCGAATGGTGCACCGGGTTGCCACACAACAAACCCGGTAAGCTTTTGCAAGCCCGTATGAGTAACTCAAATAACTCACACAAAACACAGAATAATCCCACGCGAATCACGAGATAAACTCACACGTTTCAATCAAGAAACAACTCACACAAATCACGGGATAAACCCACACGAATCACGAGATAAACTCACACGTTTCAATCAAGAAACAACTCACACAAATCACGGGATAAACCCACATGAATCACGAGATAAACTCACAGGTTTCAATCAAGAAACAACTCACTCAAATCACGGGATAAACCCACACGAATCACTAGATAAACTCACACGTTTCAATCAAGAAACAACTCATACAAATCACGGGATAAACCCACACGAATCACGAGATAAACTCACAAGTTTCAATCAAGAAACAACTCACACAAATCACGTTTAAATCAATAAACAAATCACGTTTCAATCAAGAAACAAAGCACGGCGGACAGACTAGAGCTCTAACTGATCGTATTCACTAACTCGGCCAAAGGCATGAATTCCCGATTTTCCCTCCCACGTTCACATTTCGTAATCCACGATCCTTAACTCATAAGTCTTTGGATCCACGGTATAAATACCAAAACATTAAAGGAGTCGCACTTGACCCAAAATGTTACACAAATCGCAACGCTTTTCAAAACAATCGAAATCAACATTTCCACAATCATTTGTTTTCCAAAAAGCTACAACACAAAAAAATAAAAAGCATCGTTCATGCATATTGTTTGCATAAATCTAAAAAACCCACAAATACATATATATTTCACGTAAATATATAATTACGTAGTCATCCGCTCAGGAATGCCAACTAATACTAACTATAGTTTGCAGTTAAATCAATAACTCTCAAAACGATAAAGGTAATTCCGTTCATTAATGAACGTTGTGAGATTACTCACCTCTAAACTCCCGCTACGTCTTCACACCACTAGACTACTTACAGAATGCACTCTGTCAAGCACCTAAGAAAAGTACAGCCTTGATTCAGTCAATGAAACACAAGGAATAACGTTTGAAACCCTAAATCGAACCAAAATTCCCAAAGTGACACCAATCGAGGCGAAACCACATCCGAGATCTCCCAATGTCTCCGGAATACTTCCATGATTGATAGACCAAAACCACAAGTCGATCGAATGCTCAAATCCACACGGATCAAATAAATCGACCGGTCTGAAACAGTAAAAATCATAACAATTTCATACGAACTCCAAAAATTGCGTATTATATATCGAAACGCTCGTATCAACGAGTAGAAGATATATAATACCAGAAACAGTCCCTTACATGGCCGGAACACCGCACCGCCACCGGCCAAAACTCAATATTTCATAAAACTTCCAACATCAAAGCTATTCATCTAAGCATGCTTGTGAATTTTCATAACTAGCTTGAAGTTAGAAAACAAGCATAAAGGGTCGAAAACTACCTCACAAGCTTTGAATTTTTACTCAATCCGAGTTGAACTGATTTCCACGTAAATCGATCCAAACAAACACCACATATTGATCTAGAAAGCTTCCACGAACCCAAAGAAGGAAACTTGAAGTCGTGCCGTCGCCGGAACAAGGATTTCCGGTCGGGTCCGAAATCCTCAAACTTTACCATCTTGCAGCGCCGCCGTGGAGGAGAATCGCCTCTAGAGGCTACCAGCTACCATAGGGAGGATCGCACGGCGGAGACGAGCCGATCTGGAAAGTTTCGCTGGAGCTGTGAGTTCCGGCAGGGTCGGATCACTCGGTCCGGGTGATGAGCTAAAATAAGTTCTCAAAATTAACCCTGTTGACAGTTGTTAGTATATAGCAAGTAGGGATCGTTCTATCCGGGGATTGAGGGTGCTCCTGTCATTTATAAGTCAAGAAAAGAATATTAATTATAGAAATACAATATCTACGAAAATTACAAAGAATTAAGAGGGGATTTCGAAAGTTTGTGTCTAAATCTAACTACTAAATATTATACAAGTCATCAATCAAATCTGAATCAAAGTAGAAGTAGATGAATGGAGAAAGTATAGATATAATTAACAACCATTAACACATTAAGCAGATTATCAAACATAATTTAGAATCAAACATATCATAGAAAGAAATCAATCAAGAACAAACCATGAACACGTGCATAAGTTCTTATTACTTCCCTTAATTAGATTAACTAGATGAACACACCATAATTAACCCTATTAATCATGCAAAGCTAGTGAGTGATCAATTCCCCAACAAAACACAATTAACGCATTAAGAACATGTGGAAGTTTGATTGATTTAAGCAAAGACAACAAGTTAGAACGCTAATCTTATCATGCAAAGCTCATTGTTGATTTACCTAAGGAATTATAGGTTTTCCACTTAGCAATTAAGATCTAGAACGCTAGCATATCTTAATTTGGATGCAATTACATGCTTATAATTCTATGTTGCGCACCAAAGAACATAATCACATAAAAGGTGGGATTGAAGCACAAAATCAACAAACAATCATGACATATATGAAACTGAAAATTATAATCTTAAAAACCTAAAACAAAACATGCTTCATGGTTATTGGAAATCAATCTTTAACTTTAATCTAACAAGAATTCGAAACATCCAAAAATCTGTTTTGAATTACAAGAAAAGAAAACCGAAATTAAACAAGAAAAGGACATGGTTACACTTTTGAAGATCTCAAGAACGCAAGAAAGCTTCAAAGGTGGTGGAGGCAAGATGAGGACCACGGCACGGAGAAGTTGATGGAGCTTGATCACGGCTTCTTGACTTGAAGAGAGGATGACGAAATTTTGAGAGAGAAAAGGGGCGGATTGCGTATTTGATTCAGGGTTTGATGATATTTTTAATGAGAGAATGTGTCCAGTGGTCGTTGTTGATGCTCTTATTTATAGGAGGATGACAACTTAGTCTCCAAGTCTTCAAGATTGATCCACACAGCATTAACCAATCAAATACTGCCATGTCAGTTCTGCCACGTCACTCAACCAATGAGAAGCCTCCAATTTAACACCTTGATTTAGGGAGATTATTTTTGCATGATTATTTTCTGATTTTTCTCTTAATTTTCGGCCAAATATCTAGGCATGAACCTAGACAATGTATCTGGATGCATTTTGGACCTTTTGTCCCTTAAATCTCTCCATGGATTTATCCTTAATGTTCTCCCCTTGATTTTCTTTTGATTTTCACATTAAAATTCCAGATTTTATTCTCTAATTTCAGCCAACATATCTTGAGGAAATTAAGGAATGAATCTGGACTTTTTTTTAGTCTTTTCTTGTTGCACAATCCCATGAAACTCTCACAAGATTTTCTCAACGTAATCTCCTTGATTATCACCTTGATTTTCACATTATCTCCATCATTTCCCATGCAAAAATCAGATTTAATCTCCCACGTCATCTTCAAGCCATGTGGTCTCCTAATGCCTTCAGGTTTCCTAGCCTCATCAAGATTCCTGGGTCTGAAGTTCATTGCTACCTAAATACAACAAAGTAAGTTAGAAATGACATTGTTAAAGGGATAACTAAGTAAAATGTAGGGAAAATGATACTAAAAACATAGAAAATATTGCTCTGATCACCGGGTCGGATCAGTGGCGGGTGAAGAGAGAGAACGGAGAGTTTTCTGATTTCCGGAAATGGTTAATGTGAAAATGGAAATAGTAAGTTTCCAAAAATGGAAACTCTTATTTATAGAACTTTCCTAAAACTTCAAGTGCTCATAACTTTCACATACGAACTCCAATTTCTGCGTTCCACATGTCCACGAACTCGTATCGACGCGCTCTACAACTTTCATGAATGAAGTTTTCTGAGAATCTCAATGTATAAAAAGTCAACCTTGAGCCCCCTTCTAAAGTCATACTTTCCGGATAGAAATTCGTCCGAAACACTTCCGCTCCATCCACGAGCCACGAAACAGTTCAATAACCATAAATTAGATTCCAGAAAATCCTCGAAAAATAAATACGAATTTCCGGGGCATCACAATCTCAAATTCGGATTTCGAGTAGCTCGCGGTTTCTCTAATTTCATCAAGAGTAACTATTATGTTCATATCATCAACATATATAGCTACAATTACAAATCCGGAACTTGTTTTCTTTATGAATACGCAGAGGCACAATTCATCGTTCTTATATCCCTTCCCAATCTAGTAGTCACTTAGACGGGTATAGTACTTCTGCTCGGATTCTTTCAATCCGTAAAGTGAGCTTTTCAACCTAATTGCAAATGTACTCCGTGGTTTAGTGTCAAACCCGCTCCCGCACCTTGGAATCCGAGGTGGATCTGTATAGACCAAGTTAAAGTAAGGTTTTATCAAAAATTTGACATAACCTCCCCTAAAAATGGACTACCCAAGAACCTGTAAAATCCAATAATATACTTCTAATATCATAAATCTTCAATAACTTCCAAATAGGACCTCCTGTCCTCCACAAAAACATCTACCAGCAACCAAAGCCAGGGGTTCTAACCCAACAATTACATCTTAGGAATCCAGTAGTCAATTTATGGTTACATCAGAGCATCAGTTACATGGTCTAATTAAGTAAAAAATATAAAAGTATGAAAGGAAACAAATCCTACAAGTCGAGATGGATGACGGTGGATAAGGAGTATGCCTCAACGTGGTGCGGTCCGACCTCAGCAAAATCTATTAACTGGGCAAAATGGAAATCCAAAGATCCCGGAGAAAAACATAGAAAATGTGAGACAAGCTCAGTGAGAGGACAAAAATAATTTAATATTTAAAACCACTTTGTTAAATCTTATTTTCTTAAAGCCATTTCTCTTTCGTAAACTTTTGGCATGCAATTAACCGATTACAATAAAAGACAAGTTCAAAGATTATAAATCACAAATACTTTCACATACCAAGTTATAAAGTAAACTTGTAACAAAATAAGCACTTTACTTAAAAAAAAGGTCCCATAAGAAAACTAAACGTATAACTGGTGAATAAACTCTATACTTGCTTGTAAAGGTGACTCAGTCCAAACACATTTAGCATAACTTTCAAAACTAAAAAGCATTACCAAAAATTGTACCCAAAAACTTGTCATACACCTACAATGAGCTAAATCAAAATAGGCAGAGCGTGGCGGACAACTGGTCATGCACCCATGTTGAGCGAACTCAACGTGAGCAGAGCGGGGGAGGGGGAAGAACTGGTCGTACACCTGTGCGCATCAGGCAGAGCGGGGGAACTGGTCATACACTTGTGCGTCCGCCGGTACACAAGCAGAGCATGAGGGTATATGTGCACGTAACCAGAAAACTGATGAAGTATCGTTGTATCTTGCTGGGGTTGGGTACTCGTAAGGTAAGTTGAAATCCAATTTACTTTGCCAAAATAGAAGATTCTTTCTTTTCGTATACGTAACAACATTTAAAACTTCATATCTCAAAGACCATTTGAAAAGGTTCTTTCTTTCAAAAAAAAAAAAAAAAGCAATTTACTTCAAACATAAATGATAAAATTGCATCATGACCACAACAATTAATTTACGAGAAATCACAATAAACTTCTTGAATATTAAATACATAATTAAAGAAATCTAATATCAAGAATTGAAGTAATTGCATGCATTTCTTTAAAACAAAGTCCAACTCACAATGAAGGGTGACTAGGTAAGTCCCATCTCGGGAATGTCCTCGGAAGATTGCTCAACCGGATTACCACTACTAGAATAATGTCATTAGACATCGCCACTATTAAATCGGTCAGGATTGCACCTGATGTTAAAAATCGTGCTAACATCAATTTGTGAAAAAACCGATTTCTATTGTTATTGTAGACATCATTCACCAATTGAAACGATGAGAAAAGTTTCGTTGGAAAAATTTTAAAAAACGCGGAGGGACTAAGTTGAAATTTTCAGATACGCGGGGGGACCAAAATATTCATTTCCCCAACACTTAGAATTTCTTCACTTTGTTTAAAACTTACAAACCCTAATTACTAACTCTCACTTTGGACTCCAGCGCGCGCCCTCCTCCTTCGCGTCGAGCTCGTTCTCCAACCTGACCCGCCCCGAGCTCGTTCTCAGACTTGAGCGGCCTCGAGCTCGTTCTCCGACCACCACCAACGTAGGTCCTCTCTCTCTTCTCCCCACCACCAATACTGATTTTCTATCCGGCGTTTCATCGTCTTTTTTCTTGTGAAGAGAGAGTGAGATGGGAGCGGAGAAAGCAGAGGCGTCGTTGGATTCGTTGATCGCCGGGTTCAACAGTCAGATCTCAGAGCTCCAAGAGCTCGTTATTGCTCGAAATAGTAAGACCCGACCTGATTACCCAATCTTAAATTTATGAACTTTTGATACAGCTCTTAATCATCTCACATATTCTTCCAATTAGTGCTCAAGCTCAGATATATGGGTTAATTTCATTTCTGGTGGCTGGAGAAAACTGAAAAAGAAATTAGGGGTCATGTCTCGATTTGTTTCAAGCTTTTCAGAATGAGTCTACAGATTATATATGGTGGCAGGTAAATGGGTCTAGACTTTGTTTATAGCATGATTTTGATGTTTTGGCAGGGATTTGGGTATTTGTTTATGGTGGCAGCAGAATATTTGGTTCAGGGCGATGGGCTACGGTAATACCACTCTAGATCTAGTTTTTCTTTTGGTATGGGTGTG
>LYNE01000447.1:18298-30372 GCA_001662545.1 Rosa x damascena | reverse complement strand
CTGGTGGGTTAATGCACTGAGATGGGCTGCTGGGTTGAGGCTGGAAGCTTGAGGCTTGCAAGTGCTGCAGGCCCGTGTGGTGCAATGTGTGTGCAGCGCTTGTGCAAGGCTGAGGCGGGGTCTGCAGGCTGTGTGACGAGGCTGCAAGCTAGGCAGCAAGAGGTGTGCTAGCAGGTGGGAAGTGATGGGCAAGGCTGAGGCCGAAATTTTTTTTTAGTTTCTTTTTTTAGGGTGGTGGCAGAAAAAAAGAAATTTTTTTTTTCTTCCAGGGGTTTTTTTTTCGACGGGAGAAAGAAACAAACTTCAAAACTAGGTTTTTTTTCTTGGCTATTTGCTCTGAGCATGCTGATAACATGTAAAAGTAAGTTGGAATTGGTCTACTAATTTCATTTCATAGCCCCTTTATATAGGGAGAGAATTACAAGGGAAATATCAATTACAATGATGACATTAAATGCTGATTGATCCGTAATTGTGCTGATTAATGGTAGTCGCTGATTCCTTGATTGCCTCTCCGTCAGTGGCTTTAATGAAGGCACATAATATGTTTTTCCTTTAACAAAAAACAGTTAATTTTGATTTATCAATTTATTTACTTATTTTATTTTAAATAAATTTTTTTTTTTGAAATAATTTACTATTTACTTTAAGACGTCGGAATTTAGAAAGAATATAGGTATCTATCCTATATTCAGTCTCACATTACCCACGACTTTCTTCTATAGTTACCACCTTATTTATTTATTTATTTCTTTTACCTTTTAATACTAGTAGGGCCCACTCACTATGTGTGTGTAGAGAAGTTAAGGTCTCGTTTGTTTCGCGGATTTGAGGGCTTGGGAAAGGAAAGTTATTCATTTCCTTTATTTGGTAACCACAAAGTCAGGAAATGCTTTCCTGACATAGGGGAAAGTTGGAGGTAAACTCATTCCACTCAAACTCTATGAGATTGATTTTCCCATCCCATTTCCCAGCATTAATTACAACAATTTTGGACAACAATACCCCCGCCCAAATATGCTATTGCCAAATTTACCCATTGGAATGTCTTCGAATTCGAAGCCTCTTTCACGCTCACGCATTCGCGCCTCAATTTTGCGCCCTCTATTTTGCGCCTCTTTCATCACTTACACACTCACGCATTCCAAAAGTTCTTTATCAAAGGAGACAAACTGAATTATCTTCACTTACAAAGAAGTCATCTGTTCTCATCAACCTCGCACAAAAACTTGTATTCAGGTAAGTATGGTATATAAATCCATTACCTATGTTTTTGTGTGATTGGGTATATGATTTGTTTCTTCATCTTATTCAGCTTTCATTTGGCTCACTCTTCCTCTGCAATCAGCTTTCTCTCTCCCAAGTAATCAAAGGTCAGGCCCCAATTCTCTAATCTTGTTCATAATACAATTGGGTTCTCTTAGTTTACTTTGGTGTAATGCGACATTTTAAATGTTATTTCCACATATTTTACTTAGTTATTTCCTTAAATAAATAAATTTTAATTTAGTTTATATTTTCTAGGTACATCGGAGAAAATGACAAGGAAATGAACTTAAAGACACATGAGAAGGATGTGAGACGTTGGAGATGACAAAGGCAAGGCACAAGGGATGCAGAAATGAGCTGAAATGAAGAAATGGAGTATTCCTAGTCCAACTAGGAATCCCAGTCAAAGTAGGAATCTTGATGAGGCTAGGAAACCTGAGGGCACTAGGAGACCATATGGCTTCAAGATGACTCAAAACTAAAGATTCTTCTAAAATACTTGGGAATTTTCGGCAAAATGAAGAACCCTAGATATTATAGGGGTCTTGGAGGTAAAAGGAGTAATTTTGGGGGATAAATACATGATTTGTCATGAAAATAAAAGAAGATTATGGAAAGTGACGTTTTGAACTTATCTTGTAGAAATTCAAGGGATTACAACAAGCAGAAAGGTTGAAAACAGGTCCAGATACATTCCTTGATGTCCACATTTATGCTTGGCCGAAATTAAGAAGATAAATTAGAAAATAATCATGCAATTAATGAAAAAATAATCTCCCTAGAATCAAGGTGCTAATTTAAAGACTTCTGATTGGTTGAATGACATAGCAGAGCTGACATGGCATTATTTGATTGGTTGAAGCTGTGTGGCATGAGCAGATAATTCCTAGAAAATTAATAGAAGATTCATGAAGACTTGGAGACTAAGTTGCCATCCTCCTATAAATAGGAGCATTCACCACACCACACCACACACCAATTCTTTCATTCTTTTCACACACCAAAAATTCTCTCTATTCTCTAGTCTTCAGAAGCTCTGCATCTCAACCAAGAAGGAGGAGAAGTCATGCAATACATCAAGATCCTAGCCACCATCCACCCTTGTGTCATCCCTAGAAGATTGCTTGTTTTCAAGGATCTTCAAGTTCTTCGTCTCAAGGCTTTGTCATCCATCTTTCACGGTCTATTTCATACTTTCTTTTGTTTTCCTTTGTTTGGTTCATAGAGTTATGAATTCTAGTTAACATAACGTTAAGGGCCAAGTTTAAAGCCCGTTTATATGTTTTGAAATAAAGTTGTGATTTCTATGTATTGATTTCTATGTTGCTTATGTGAGATTGCTTAATTGATTTTGGATTATAGAAAACTTTTGCATGCTTATGTTCTTTGCTGGCCAACTTAAGATATATGCATGTAATTGGTACTGGATTTAGGTAAACAATTCACCTAATAGTATTGTGAACCTATTTCATAAGTAGTAAAGGCTTTGGACAAAAGTCGAAATCAATTAAGGAGGATTGCAAATAGATGAACTTTTTCATACTAGGTTGTGCACTTTGGTTGACATCCTTTCTTCTTTATTCATGCGTTGAATGTGTTCTTGATTAGTTAGCTTTCTAGACTATGATTGCATGTTCAATATGTTTAGTTTAGGTGTTTTCACTTAGATTAAATATTCAAGGAAAGTAAAATATGGGAAATCGTTTGCTTTTTAACGTTTCACATTGTCAACTTCTTTCTCATGACATAGAAAATCAACTATAGGAATTGTGATTGGATTTCTTGCATATGGATGTGGTTTTGATCTTTGTTCCTTGCGTTTCACTCTTGTATATGTGTTTTTACATTTTCTTTATTTTATTTATTTTAATTTTTAATTTTAATTCTAAATTCCCCATTGTCGACTACTTGTTTCTTTTGTATATAATTTTTGTAAATAATAATTTGTACTTGTATTAATTATTTATTTATTTTTGCAATTATAGGTGTACCCTCAATCCCCTGCTAGAACGATCCCTACTTATTCTATACTAACAACTACATTTTGCAGGGTTAAATTGCGCGCTTGCTTATAGCATGTCATTGTGTGTTTCTATTTTTGTATGAACTGAGAATTGTTTGGTTGATGACAATTAGAAAGGGTATTTTTGATTTTGTTGTTTGTGTGTTGTAGTGGGGTTTGTTAAGTAATGGAGAAGGTAAAGTGAACCCAAGTTAGAGGATTGGTTTTTTGGAATACCCAATTGATGGAAATAGAATAGAATAGATTCTTTTCTCTGTTTGATTGTGGGTTTGTTTTGTTTGTGCTTGATTTTGGTTATGTATGATGAATGCTGTAAGTTGGAATTATGAATTTTGGGTTATTTCAATTGTTATGCTCCATTGTAATTTTCCCCAAATTTGTTCTGCTTGATTGCGAGCCCTTACAATTTTGATCCTTTAGGGTATCCAAAGGTTGTTCTTGTGCTATATTGCTCATGTTAGGTTTTGTGATAGGAGCATTTTAATGCGACGTTTTAACTGTTATTTCCTCACATTTACTTAGTTATTTCCTTGAATAAATCCTTTAAGTTTAGGAAAGTTTCTATTTCCTATTTTTAGAAAGTTTCCATTTTAGTTTCGGAAAGTTTCCATTTCTTATTTTTAGAAAGTTTCTATTTTTAGTAATAGTTTCTATTTTCAGGTCCTTGGAATAAACGAGCTGAAATGAGCTCGATCAAAAGTGGAAAGAGGAGCTAGAAAACGTTGAACTGTTGAAGGGAGTTGAGACAAGACACAAAGGGCTGCATAAATAAGCTGAAATGAAGAAACGAAGTTTTCCTGTTTCAACCAGGAAATCCTATTCAGAAGAGGAAACTTTGATAAAGCAAGACTCTTGAGCCAACAAGGAATTAAGCGGAAAAATAAAGGGAAATGACGTTGAAGGAAGATTCCTGGAGGCACTAGGAGACTATAAGGCTTGAAGATGACACATGGAGGCCCAAGATCCTTCTAGACTATTGTGGATTTCGGCAAAACAATGAAGGCCCATTGGAATTAGGGTTTGTGATGCAAAAGAGATATTTTTGGGATAGTATATGTGTTTTGCCGTGAAATACCAAGAGAGAAACAAGGAAGCAACGTGAAAATCAAGCAAGAAGATGTTTGGAGATATTTTAGGGAGAGTTTTAAGGAAAGAAGAAGTGTGGACAACAAGAAAATGCTCAAAAAAGGTCTAGGTTCATCCCTACATTCCCTAAAGGAATTTTGGCCCAAAATAATGAAGAAAATCATAAAATCCTTATATATTTTCGGCAACAATATATTAAAAGGGATATAAACTTATTTTGGAGAGTTTTGATTGGTTGGATGACACACCAGGGCTTACATGGCGCTATGTGATTGGTCGAAGCTATATGGAATTATTAAATAATTCTTTGGGAAAATAGTAGAAGATTCATGAAGCTTGGAGACCAAGGCCAACGTCCCCTATATATATTCTTTGACGTTAAACACTGCCTTTCATTCAGAAAATTCACACAAAATCGTCAAAGCTCTCTCTCCATTCTCTAGTCGAAGTCTACGATTTCAAGCAAGGGAGGAAGAAGGAAGAAGAAGCCATGAGCATCCCTCCATAATCCACCTTGAAGCTGTGAGTTTTGAAGCTTGCTTCCAAGATTCAATAGTTCAACGTTCAAGTTCTTCATCACCATCTCCATTCACGGTGTAATTCAACCTTTTTTCTCATAACCTCTTTCGGTTTTCCTTGTTTGGATTAGTATGATTTTGTTCTAGTTAACATATAACGTTTTGGGCAAAGTTTAAGCCCAATTTCTATGATTGAATAAAGTTTTCGATTCCTATACTTGTGATTCTAAGTTGCTTTTGTGAGATTGTTCAATTGAATTTACTTGATTGATATCTTTTATATGTTTATTCTAATTGGTTCGAAACTTTTAGGGTTTATGTATAATTGGTGCTAGATTTAAGTTAATGATTCACCTAATAGTTTCGTGAACTTAAATCAAAAGTAGTAAAGGTTTTGGACAAAAATCGAATTCAATTGAAAAGGACTGCAAATAGATGAACTTATTCATACTAGGTTGTGTACTTAAGTTGATAACCTTTCTCTATGTGTTTTGCGTTGAACATGTTCTGATTAGCTAGCTTTCTAGACTTTGATTGCATGTTTAATATGATTGATCTAGGTGCTTTCACTTAGGTTAATTAGTAAAGGAAAGTAAAATATGGAAAATCATTTGCTTCAAATGTTTTACATGATCAACTTCTTTCTCATGACTTAGATGATCAATTATAGGGTTCTAATCGAATTTGATTATATGGAATTGGTTTTGATCTTTGTTTCTTACGTTCCACTTTTGTATATGTGTTTTTGTATTTTCTTTGTTTTGTTTATTTTAGTTTTCAAAAACCTAAGTCTAACCCCCCCCCCCCCTCTTAATTTCGTGACTTGTATATATTTTTTGTAAATATTATACTTTTTTTTATTTTAATTGCTTATTTGTTTTACAATGACAGGTGTACCCTCAATCCCCGGATTTGAACATGCCTATTTACTATGTACTAACGATGATATTTTCAGGGTTAAATTATACCCTTACATTTTGATCCAATAATTATATGCTATTGATTTAGATATTTTGAACTTTTATTAAAGACTATGATCTATTTTGATTTATAGCTTTTGGTTGTTTGACATCGTTTCGAACCTAGAAGGGTCAGATCTACAAAAGCCCCCAACTTCCCAGGTTCGATATCGCCGGATACACGACACGCGTCAGCGTCCCCTTTACTTTTAAGGCCTTATGGTGAATGATTGAGGACTATTCATACATCAGTAGCTCACTAACATACTCAATCTATTAATTTATGGCTTTTCTGGGTCTTATGTGGTGAGATTTTGTTAATTTTCAGTTTGGCTGTTTTATTAAGTTCTGAATTGTGAAATTTGAATCTTTTGGGGCGAGTTTAGTTTTTTGAATGCTGAGTTGTTTGATTTTCCCAAATTCATGATTGAAATATTAGGTTACTGATTGACTTGTCTTGATTTGGTTTATTTCAGTTCAGTAGTATCACAATTCAAAGTTTCATTGTTATTCTACTATACTTGTGATCTTTATTGATGTGTTCTTGTATCAACGATAGTTGGTAATATTTGGTATTTCTAATACAGTAGCTCTCAGCCTCTATTGGTAATTACTTTCATGTGTACTCCTTGCTTAACATATCTGAGTCTTCTTCATCAGAGTTGTGGGGACCTTGTTGATCTAGTTAAATTAATTAATTATAGTTTGCAGGGGTTGAGGTTAAATATGAAGAGATAATTGAAGCAACCTCAACTGGCGCCAGTTCAATGATTTCCAAGATTGTTCAAATGGTTAGTGAACTTACTTTTACTCATGACACAAATAATTGTTTTGATCAACCTTTCTTTTGTGCAAAAATACCAAGTCATTGAGGATATTTATGTATCTGTGCAAGGAAAATCTCTTTCTTTTGTTTATTTTTCATGGGAAGGGGATTGCAATGCAGGAAGTTTTATGTTTGATATCTAAATCAGTTAGCATCTTTACTCATTAGAGAGTACCTGCATTTCATTTGTCAAGTTGAGGATGCTCAAGGTCATGAAGCACCTATAGAAGGGCTTACTGATTCAATAGCTGGATCTTCTGTATACAGTATAATGACTCTCAGCTACAATATTTGGTTTTTGGTACATGGTGATTTATCTTTCACGTAATACAAGTGTTTACAAAAATGTCATTATGGTGAAGTTGAAGTTTTGGATAATTGTAAAAGTCAACAGAAACAAAGGGAGGTGGAATCAGAAAGGATTGAGAAGATGCCGGAGGAACATGTAGCCGTGAACCTACTTTCTAACTGTGCTCGAGGCTCGACACGGTAAAATATTCCATCTACTAACTTTGATTTTCCTTTTTGTCTGCATGCTGTCAATTTCAATTTGTTTGCATGACTGTTGTTAATACTTGTAAACATGCGCAATGCATTTTCTATTGCATTTGTGCTTAAAATGTGTCTGACATGGTTAATATGAAGCTTATTTTTAGGCAAGTAATTGAACACCACCACTTAAAGTAATGCTTTGTTGTTTTCATGCATTCAGAACATCACTGGCAGATTCATTGGCAGATATGGTATGATTGCAGAAAAGAATACATCTACCTTTGTTTTCTTTAAGGTACTAACTTCTACATATAAATATGTGTTGGGATAGTGATTTAGACTATTGCTTGAAAGTGGCTATTAGTTGTCGATTGTTTGGTTTGGGGCAGGTATCTGAGTATCTTGTTTTGCTATCAATGTGGGGTTTTATAATCCTCGTGTACAAGAACTCATTATTTTCCTTCTTGGACAATTTTTGTTATGTGTTATTAAGATGTTAAATTTTGGATACTGATTGAATTGAATAAATTTGCTATGTTGGCTGCTTTATATCTCAGTTTCATTCTTGTGTATGTTGCGAGTATTTTATTGAGCTTTTCATTTGTTTGATAGAAATTATATAGAAGTTGCTGGAGGAGAGGTAGCAGATGCAGCTATGGGGAGGAACATGAAGAGATTTAAGTTTTTTTATGTTGTATTTTATTTGAAGTTGTATATGAATTGTACAGTATATTTTAGAATTATACAGTACATTTTGGTGGGCCAAATTGTTATTTTTTTTATATATCACCAAATTTTGCCACTGATGTTGGTGGCATTAAGAAAACACACTGATACAATAACAGTGGGAGAGAAAAATGTTATATGCTGCATTGGATTTTGGTATGCTACTGTTGTTTTAACAGTGTGGATTGTCCCAATAGCACATGCAATAGAGGGGACTGATATCTCATTAGTAGCTGCATAGTGGCTAATGGCATTAGCTATTATTATCAGTGTGCTTTGTCCCAATAGGGACTAATTCAAATCAGTGTGCTTTGGCAAAATTTCTAGTAGTGTTCGTGTGCAATTAGGAAAAGAAAATAAAAATCATTGGAGGTTTCCTGGTTGTATTCTACATGCATGGTGGCTGAATTGGGTCTAGATACATTGAAGAATTTCGACCAAGAGAAGATAACTTGTTCTCTAATTCAAATGAAATTTTCTCATTGGTCGGATGATGCAAACAAGGAGAATTCTTAGGGAATTAAACCCTAGGCCATGCACTCTATATAGGGGGAGTATTCAACATCAAAATCATCAAGAAACCCTGAATCAAAATCTCAAATTCCTTCCCCTTTACTCTCAAAGTTTCGGCCTCTCCAAGTGTTCAAGATTTTGAAGCCGTGAAGCAAGTTCATCCTCCATTCTCCATCCTTGCCATGATTCTCATCATCGTCCATCACCTTTGAAGACCTTCTTGCATCCTTGAAGCTTCTTTAAAAGTGTAACCATGAACCCTAACTTGTTGTTTTTGGTTTTGTTATCTTGTAACTTAAAAATTAGATTCTATAGCGTTCTATGTTTTTGGTTTTCTTGGATGTTGCGATTTCATGTGAGATTAAACTATATGTTTTGATGTTTAGTTTCCAATAACTTGAAGCATGAATTCGTTTTAGGATTTTCATATTTATAGTTTTCGAAATTTTTATATGTTCTTGAATGTTTGTTGGTTTTGTTTTTCAATCCCACCTTTCATGTTTGCGATTTGTTTGGTGGCCAACTTAGGTTTCGAATTGGATGATTGAATCCATAATAAGATGCTAGCGTTCTAGGTCTTGTTAATTAAAGTGGAAAACCTATAATTACTTAGGTAAATCAACAAAGAGAATTGCATGCTTGATTAGCGTTCTAACTTGTGTGTTTTTCTTAAATCAATCAAACTTTCAAAGTACTTCTTGCGTTGAATATGTGTGTTATTGGATTGATCACTCACTAGCATTGCATGTTTAATAGGGTTAAGTATGGTGCGTTCATCTAGTTAATTTAACTAAGGAAAGTAAAAAGAACTTATGCATGCGTTCATGGTTTGTTCTTGATTGATTTTGTTCAATTATGTGTTTTGACTCGTAAACTATGGTTTGTAGTCTTGAATTCGTGTTAAAGGTTGTTAACTTCATCAATGCATCTCATCCGTCCATTATAGCCTTGATTCTTGGTTGATTGGTCAATGTAATTAGTTAATTAGATAATTAGTTAGTAAATAAATCAATTTTGAAATCCCCTTTTACTTCTTTGTAATTTTTGTAAATATTGTATATCTCTAATTAATATTCTATTCTTGACGTTTAAATGACAGGAGCACCTTCAATTCCCGGTTAGAACGATCCCTACTTGCTATATACTAACAATTGTCAACAGAGTTAATTTTGAGAACTCTCTTTGAGCTCGTCAAAAGGAAACCTGACAGGAACCTTAGTTTCCCTTCCCCAAGGGAAAGACAAGGGAATTGATTTCCCTTCCGTGAACTAAACGAGGCCTAAAGGTAATGGAAAAACTTCTCGTACAACTACCACATTTTTTTTTTTTTTTCAATTTTACAATTTACCATATTATTTTTATTGATTAATTATATTTCATAGTTTTTTAATTTATAAAGCTTAAATTGGTAAACAATTTCAATTTTGAAGAGCAAGCTCTCTTCTCTTAATAATAGTACTAGACTCCAAACACATCCTATGGGTGTGGATAATTATGTGGAAAGTTATTCTACAGAATGTAAAGAAAATTGTTGCACATATTTTGTTTTTTGTTTTTTATTTTTTATTTTTTATTTTTTATTTTTTATTTTTGATTTTTTTTGTTAATTTTTTTTTGTTTTTCTTTTATTTTTGAATTGACCATTTTGTCTTTCTCAAATATTTAAGTTCAAAAGTTTTTTAATATTTGAGGGATATTTTGGTAAAATGTTTATGTTTTAGTTGACAAACTCTCCTCTCCTAATAATAGTGTAGATAGGTAATAATTTCTCTCTTAATAATAGTATAGATAGGTAATAATTTGTGTAGTTATTTATTTCAATTAAATTAATAAAAATAATTAAGATAATTTAAAATTTAGTGACACTTTTGAAGGCTTCGTTTTATAACGGTAGAGATTTATCTACAAGTAAATAATAGTATCCACATATATCAACAAGTTAGAGCTGTCACCTCTCTCTCTCTCTCTCTCTCTCTCTCTCTCTCTCTCTCTCTCTCTCTCTCTCTCTCTCTAAACCTATGGTTATGGTTTCAGTTTCTTTATTTCCTGTCAACAAAATGAGCTCTGTTGATGCAGTGGCTACTAGGCTATAGCCTCCTCTCTTGCTATCGCTGAAGGTAAGAGACAGATCGATTTGCATCCAACAGAGGGCCAGGGCTTAAGACAATCGAAAGTGTTCTTGGTGGGTAAACTCCTCAAAGCCATCGACATCAAGAATAAGTCATTCATGGGGATGTTGTTGCAACGCTTGGAGGATCAATGGGGTGTTGCAAGTGGAGGAAGCTGAGGGGCAGAGAGTGCTATTCATGTTATCGGACCCTGCATATAGGGTTTGGATCTGACACGGCGAGCTGTGAGGTTACAACCACGCTCCGATGGCTCTCACCTGGTATGATGGCATCATGCCAGTGCCGGTGGATAAGGTCCCTCGGACTACGGCGTCGTATTGGATTACCCTTCAAGGAATTCCGCCGGCTTTTCGCTCAAACTGAGTCATGAAAATGATCGGGTATACGATGGGGGACTTCCAGGAGATCGATAAGAATGCTAAGAAGGCAGAGAAGCTTCGGATCAGGGTTGAGATTCCACTGAACAAGCCATTGCCGTTCAAGCACTGGTGTTGGGTGGAAGATGAAGTCGAGTTCCTATGTAGATTCAAGTATGACTAGCTTTTTAGTAGGTGCTCTAACTGTGGGCTTGTGACTCATGTGGGACTACTGTGTTCAAGACCGGCATTAGATGAGGACGACGAGAAGGCTAAGTAGACTGTTCTAGGGTCCTAGCATATGGCACCGGTGGCAACATTTGGTGGCTTGCCAATACATGGAAGCACGACGATGTTGTCTTCTGGCACTGCTAGTGGCAGCGGGGTTAACGTGGCCATGAGGGCTAGGGTTTCAATCCCATGCTCAACCCTCGTGTTCCGGACTCCATTACCAGGTCTAGTTGTCGAACCACCCTTGAGTGCTATGTTTCCAAAACATAAAAGCCAGGTGGTGGTGAGGAACTTGCAGAAGAAGATAATAACTCTAGAGGGGATCGCTGGCAAACGTAGAGGCCGAAAGGACAGTTTAATTGTATTTCCAAAAAAGCTGAAGCTGAATTTGGCTGTGGGTGAGAGAAACCTCAACTTGGATCTTGAAAACCTTGGTTTGGTTAATTTCGTGTTGTGCAGGAGGAGCCTAATTTTGGCCAAATGAAGAGAAAGAGGGGTCGACCTATTGGCAGCAAGAACAAGCTGCCTTCTGGTGAAAAACAAAAGGCCTCAAAGCATGGTGAGGGTAATGAGAAGAAAAAGTCTCCCAAGAAAAGCACTCTGGCAAAGTAGTTTGTGGGTAAAAGTTCCAACTCGAAAAGGAAGGATTTTGTTCTTTTTTAATTTCTGTTATTGGGGTTAAGCTTATGTGAGATTGAATGGACTTCTATGAGTCTTCTATGATGTTTCTAGTTTCTTGCTTGTACCACAGTTGCGTGATTGGCAATGGAGGGCTAGTTGAATAATTTTCTTTCCGTAGAGGGCGAGGTTTGTTCATTCTTAGAGAGCCTTGCTTAAAAGTGAGCATCCCAGAGAATTTAATAATCTGCTCTGGCTTAGGTAGGTAGTTTGGATTTTTTTTTTCCGGATTTCTTATGTAAGTTCTTGTAGACTCTAGCCTTTGGCT
>LYNE01000446.1:111420-125292 GCA_001662545.1 Rosa x damascena | reverse complement strand
AAAATTGAAAAATATGCCTATGAAATTATTCTAATAATTTTACTTTACTCTTACCAGCAGTTTTGACAGCTAAAGGATCCTCTGAGGCATTAGATATCGCTCAGAAGAAGGAAGCTGATCTTGATGTTGTTCTGATAGAGGCACACTTGCCTGACATGAACAAATATGAGCTCCTAGAGAAAATGACCGCAGTCTCCAATTTACCTGTTGTTAGTAAGTTCTAACTCTCAAAGACCACTATTATTATTGTTTCGGCTTTTCATACCATGTCAAATTAGAGCATCCATTGCAAGACCAATTGATAATCATGGTATTTGTATTCAACACTTTGTTTTCTCCTTGGTACTATATTCTGAACAATTACTTTGCATTGCAGTCATGTCTGATGATGATGATATGAATGCCAAGATTGGTTGTCTGTTTAAAGGGGCTGTTTATTATATTGTTAAGCCAGTTACAATGGATAGTCACAAGAACCTATGGCAATTTGCTTCAAAAACAACAGAAATGTGGTCATAGACATTACTAAAGAGGAAAGCAATACTCATGTAGAATCACAAGCAAAGATACCGAATTCCAAAAGAGAAAGGTCAGAAGGAATGGACAATTACGAGGAGAAAGATAGCAATTGTTCAACAGCCTTTACGAAGCGAAGGGTAATATGGACTGATGAGCTGCATCATAGATTCTTGCAAGCTGTCAAACTAATAGGCATTGATGGTAAGAGTATCATGAAATTAGTTTGGTCATAAAATATTGAACACTGTTAGCTATTTTCTTTCTCGGTTTTTAGGTGCTCGTCCAAAGAAAATAATTCAGCATATGAATGTTCCTGGACTGATGAGAAGAAATGTTTCAAGCCATTTGCAGGTTTGTTCCATGTGATAAATAATTAAATAGATAGAGTATAAGCACTTCAGAAAATTGTTGTTCTCTTTTGATTAGGCATCATATCACTACAGAATATTAGGAACCCTCTTATGTAATATGTACTTGAACTTGAATCTTTGCCAAATGAAAGTCAATGTTGTTTTTGCAGAAATATCGCCACTCCTTGAGGCGGGAACAACTAGCAATTGAAAAGAGAAGGATCAGAGCTTCCAAATCAGCAAGTTCTCAACCAAGAAAATCTGCATCAGCATTTAATTTTCAAGGAGAATTTCCCCAACTCCCAAATCAGTACTCCACATCCACACCATATCAACCAGAACTCAGAAGCCATTTTCTGGAGGACCTCAATAGTCAAATGTCCACTAGACCTGCCTTTGGTTCTGCAGATATTCCTATTCATGTGGACTGAAGTAGTAATGAGACATCAAATAAAAAATATGGGCAACCATCTCAAAGCAATCAGCTTGATTATAGTTATTTTAATGCTGAGCAAATTGGACCAGATCAGAGCAGCAGCAACATGGATTTGGCAGCTGGCTTTGGACATGTTGAAAATTTTTTCAGGGAAGATATTTTTCAGGACCAGAACAAGAATTTCTCCAATGTTGGTGATTTTGGTCATCAAAATGCAACAGATTGCCCAATACTTCATAATTCTATACAACAAAAAGAGCAACAGCGGCCTTCACCATTGCAATTAATGCCTTCACCACCACCATCACCATCACCACCTCCACAACCACAAGACCAAGAAGAATATAACAGTTTTGGGGAATTTGATCCACACATTCTGCTGTCACCCATACTAGCATCACAGGAGCAAGAAGAATATAACATTTTTGGGGAATTTGATCCACACAGTCTGCTGTCACCCCTACCAGGATCACAGGAGCAAGAAGAATATGACACTTATTTAACTTTGCAGAAGAGGACACCATTCAAGTGTTCGATGATGTGGATTCCGATGATTTCTTTTAAGGGGAGATTTATGCATCTTGATTACATATGTTAATGCATGCCTACTATAATGTAGGATATGTTGAGGATTTTCTCCATTTATATTGAGTTAATACACAGATGTAAGCTTCTCTGGGTGATAAACTTGACAGCATTATGAAATAAGAGACACTAATTCTTGTATCGTATAACAGATTTGCGTAGAAGTTGAGGCAAATACCAAATACAGAACCTTTGAATTTGTATATATTTTAGAAACTAAACTCATTTGGAAGCTGAATTTTTTTTTTTTTTAATTAAATAGAGGATTAAGCAATATTAACAGCACTACCTAGGAGCTATGAGCAATTTGGACACTGAAACTTTGAAAATAACCTTGCAGACAACATAAGCACCTCTAAGTGTTCTTGCATGTTTTGGTCCTGACTGTCCTTATATGTGTTGAGAATTCTGGGGCTCCTTTGTGAATGTAGCATTGATAGAGAGCTTGCAGCCAACGGGTCATCCTGATAAAACTGCAGAAGCAGTCGATCTTCATCATGGATACTGCAACTAAATGTGTATAAGAAATTTCAAATATTAATTTGATTTAATTAGGAAAATAGTAGCAAAATTCATGAAGAATCTTTGAGTAGCCTTATGCCCCTGTGGTTTCATTTTTCACCTTGAGTTTCTATCAATTAGAGATTCAAGGCATGAACCTTTTACCCCCAAATTCCTAATTTTTGATGGGCAACATTAGCTTGAAGCCCAATATTACAAGGCTTTCCTATTCCTGATCAGATAAGGAGTACTTTAAATCCCTATTTAGAACCACCCTTTTCTATTCTCGATTCACCGCTTAAGAATAATCAGAGAATTAAGAACAACGATTCAAAAGGATTGAAAAAGATCCAAGATTAACACGACCAAGAGAAACCAGTGACAATCATCAAGGGAAAAAACATCAAGAGAAACATGAACCTGAAGATTGTCATCAAGAATGGCAAGAAGGCAGCCACCGTGGTCAACGGGTCGACGATCAAGAAGAACAATGTCGTGCCCTCATCAATTCCGGAATCAAAACATAGTTTAGACTTGTCCCAAATCATGACCATGCCCAAAAAACAAGTAAACTTGATACTGCCGAAGTTACCACCAAAGAAACGATGGTTTGTGGTATATCGACGAATGTTAACAAAGACCAAGCCTGCAGCTACAAAAATCACTACGGACATTCCTTTTTCTAAAAGGAAATACGATTCTGAAGATCATTATAATCAGGATGATAAAGCTAGGGTTCCCAAGTTTAAACGTTCGAAGAAGGGCGTACCTCCCAGTACAAATACTGGTCCTGAGTTGCCTGAAGAATACAAGCAAATCATTCTCGGCAGATTGAAGGGGAAGCAATTGACTTTGTTGATAGAGAAGAGTTTGAATGCTAGGGATGTGAAGTGTGACAAGAGCATATTGACCTTGCCATCATATGAAACCCTATCTAAGAATTTCTTGGAACCTAATGAGATTGGAAACCTTGAGAGGCATAAAACCCTAAAGCTTCCATTGATAGACCCGAAATGCTTGGAGTGGTGGAAGATGTCGAAAGAGGAACTTTATGTGCCGAAAACCAACTGGAATGAGATTGTGGAGCAGAATGGTATCGTTATAGGAGATAAGGTTCAAGTTTGGTCATTTCGGGCTAATAAGGATGGGACCGAGGATCAGCTTCACTTGGCTCTTGTTTTGGTTAAGAGAGGTGAAAATCAAATTTGTGATGGTAAAAAGAGTGGCCAAGAAAATGACAGTAATAGTGAAGGAAGTACTGTGAGCAATCTGTGAGGACAGTGCAAATGCAAGACACACGGAGAATGAAAAAGCTGAAAGGTAAGCTTAATAATTTAATGATGGGATGATGGCAGCAGCACTAGGGAGTAGGGAGTATTAATGCTGGGAGGAATATCACCGCTCAAAGAAGCTGCGGACAAAGATGCATTGATTTTTGTTAGAGAACCAGGAAGATAAATTCTGTTAAAGACATTCAATCTTCTCCATTGAATAGCTAATAATATAGCTATAATCTTGTGCATCAGTTTTGATATTGTTGTTAATGTAGTTTAATTGCTTCTTGTAAAACTGCCGATTGGTTTTGGATGTGAACCTCATATTACTTTATCATGGTATCAGAGCGGGTTATTCCACGTGTGAATGCTTAACAGCCACACGGGCTCCACGTCACCCAGTATAAGTTGTCCACGTATATGGCTTGAAAATTCGCCACACGTGTGGGGGCGTGTTGAGATTATAGATCCCACATGGGAAAAATGGGAACTTGCCTATGAGGTTATAAGGGTTTGAGCCATTTCTTCCATTGACAATTGATTTTGGATGTGAACTCCAGATTACTTTATCATGGGGCCTACCATCGCCCGCTCAAGTGCTGAATCTGAGTATCGATCTCTTGCCCATGCTAGTGCTGAAACGACTTGGTTAGGTTATCTCCTATATGAACTTGGTGCATGCATTCAATTTCCAATTTTGTTACATTGTGATAATCTAAGCACCAACTATATGGCTTCAAATCCTGTTTTCCATGCCTGCACTAAGCATATTGAGCTCGATTATCACTATGTTAGTGAAAAGGTTGCTCGTGGTAGTCACCGGGTTTGCTTTATTCCTTCCAAGGATCAGCCAGCTGATTTACTCACCAAACCATGCCACTTCACAATTCTCGTCATCTTCTTCTTTCTGGAAAACTCGTCTGTCCAGGACCGCTAAGTTTGAGGGAGGCTGTTAAAGACATTCAATCTTCTCCATTGAATAGCTAATAATATAGCTATAATCTTGCGCATCAGTTTTGATATTATGCATCAGTTTTGATATTGTTGTTAATGTAGTTCTATTGATAAAACTGCCAATTGGTTTTGGATGTGAACCCCTTATTATTTTATCAAATTCATTAGTTAAAAGTTATTATGAGTTGCACATTTTTTCTGAAGCTCCTGAGCTACTTTTAGATCGAGATTTGATGTGCATGTAACAAGTTTGACTCAATGATATCTTGCCAGATGTTAAGGGGAATGTATCAATTGTTCTGTACTGATGTTAGATGAGGGCCGCTGTAGAATCCCAGGTATAACAGCAGCGGGAATATGTTCACCGCAGTAGATGGAAACAAAATAAATGACTCACTCCAAACACTAACCAAGAGAGAAAATAAGAAGTCAGAGGATGAGAACTTTATTGATATCTCAATGACTTCTGCAGTTCTGCTTCAACAACAAAACAAACTCACCTACCTATAGGGAGTCTCAGACTTACACAGAATACTAAAAGACTACATGAAAGTCTTTCGAATGGAACATTTAAAAAACACGTACAACTACTAACTACCTTGGAATATGAAAGGTTCACAAACTATAAGACTCCCAGACAACTCAAGATACTAATTAAGTAAATAATAATGGGCTTGGTTTAATTTCCAACAGCCGCTATTATCTTCTGATTTGCATATAGGTATACTGTTCATGAATCANTGCTGACTTGCATAAGTTTTAAGCACAGTTTTACCATCCAATTTCAGTGAACAAGATTATGATTTAATATACAACATACTCGTCTTGTCTACCATTGGTATTTGGTATAATTGTACTTACGATTTCATTACAAAGTACAAACTTACAACCTGTAAAGAGCTGATATTATTAATTGTTCTGAAATCCCTGACAGAATTAATAAGAAGGCCAAGATGCTGTGAAATTTCTTGCAATTGATCAAGATGCATGAAACAAGTAGTTATTAATATTATGAGATGTCGCGATGAGTATGAAGCTAATGCAAGTGGAGCAGTTGCTTTCTCAAACTGAAAGATATCAAGTCTTTCATCTTTATGAATGCATTGTATAGAGGCAATGAGTCCATTGCGTTTTGAAAATGAAAAGGGGTATGGTACCAAAAATTGTCAATTTGCACCCTGCTTTTCTTATCTTTATAGTTTCCTACTTTCTTCTTCATTTTTCTTTTACCGACAGTCATTTAGTACTGCATTCCTCAAATTTGCCCTCATTATCCAAGATTCCAAATACTCGTCATGTGACATTCACATCCATCTATCATGGTGGATAAACAAACACATGCATATGTGAAATTCAGAATGTCAAATCCCAAATCGCTATCTCTTGTGATCTTCTGGTGAAGTCTGGATGATTCTCTTTTACTGATTTTATTCCCTCAATCACTGCATTACGTACAGAAGCTTTCAAGTAAAGGCAAATCAGCTGTCGGAGAAGGACATCGCATCGTTTTTAAAATAATAAATTTGTAAAAGTAAAATAGAATTGGAATTGGTCTACTCATTTCATTTCGTAGTCCCTTTATATAGGGATAGAATTACAACAGAAATATCAATTACATTAAAATCAATATGATCCGTAATCCTTACTGATTGATGGTAATCGCTGATTCCTTGATTCTCTCTTCGTCAGTCGCTTTGACGAAGGCACATAATATGTTTTTCCTTTAACACTCCCCCTTATGCCAAGTCAAAGACGAAATGGTGCACGAGTTGTTACCTCACTAAAAACCTTGCCAAGTAACAATAAAAATCCTGTGGGACATAAAATAAACCTTGGTCGAAGGAAAAGAGCACAACGCACCTTCTACATTTGAGAATAACATGTGTGTGTTAGACTCCCCCTGACGTCTACACCTCCCCCTGATCTTTACATTAATAAAGAAAGCTTGTAAAGTCTTCGCATTCCTATACTTTTCACATGTTTCTCAAATGTGGCCTTAGGCAGTGATTTGGTGAACAAATCTGCCACATTCTCCTCAGACCTTACTTGATTCACTTGAATCTTGAGGAGGGCCTGTTGTTGCTTATTGTAGGAAAACTTTGGCGATATGTGTTTTGTATTATCACCCTTGATATATCCTAGCTTCATCTGTTCGATGCAAGCTGCATTATCTTCATAAATGCAAGTAGGCTCTTCAGTGGTAGAACTCAAACCACTAGTCCCTCGATTATGTGTAATGATAGCTCTTAACCATATACACTCACGAACCACCTCATGTAGAGCAATCATCTCTGAGTGGTTCGAGGAGCAATGATCTCTGAGTGGTTCGAGGAGATAGCCACAATGGTTTGCTTGGTTGATCTCCAAGATATCGTCGTGGTCCCAATGGTAAATATATAACCAGTTTGGGAACAACCTTTATGTGGGTCAGAGAGATACCCAACATCAGCAAAATCGACCAAAACGTCATTTGGCGTTTCGGTGTAGTGAGTGGTGCTTTCGCCATCAACATTTCCTTTAGAGATTGCAGTTCTACCTGCGGTCCCTCTTGTCTCTCTGTAGAGAAAGAATAGTCCCAAGTCAATGGTTCCTTTTAGGTATTGAAAAATGTTCTTTATACCATTCCAGTGACGCTGCATTGGCGCTGGGCTAAATCTAGCTAACAAGTTCACTGAGAATGCAATGTCTAGTCGAGTATATTGGGCTAAGTACAATAATGCGCCTATTGCACTTAGATAGGGAATTTTAGCTCCCAACACCTCTTCGTCATCTTCCTTTGGACGATATGGATCTATCCTTGCATCCAAACTTCGACCGATCATGGGAGTGCTAGCAGGATGCGCTTTGTCCATGTTAAATCGCCTGACTTTTGGACATACGCAGAATGGTGCATTAGTATTCCACAAACTCGGTGTTCTAGTTCAAGGCCTAGACAAAATCAAGTTTTCCCAAGATCCTTCATCTCAAATTCGGATTTCAAGTAGCTCGCAGTTTCTCTTATTTCATCAAGAGTGCCTATTATGTTCATATCATCGACATATACTGCTACAATTGCAAATCCGGAATTTATTTTCTTTATGAGTACGCATGGCCATAATTCATCATTCTTATATCCCTTCCCAATCAAGTAGTCACTAAGACAGGTATACTACATCCGCCCGGATTGTTTCAATACGTAAAGTGAGCGTTTCAACCTAATTGCAAACGCACTCCGTGGTTTAGAGTCACTTGACTCGGGTAATGTAAGGCCATCAGGCACTTTCACATATATATATATATATATATATCTCTGAATCTAGATCCCCATAGAGATATGCAGTAACCACATCCATGAGCTGCATTTCTAGTCCTTCGGAAACTATTAAGCTAACTAAGTAGCGGAACATTATAACGTCCATTACGGGAGAGCATGTCTCCTCGTAGTCAATTCCAAAGCGTTGTGAGAAACCTTGCGCCATAAGGCGAGCCTTGTACCTCAGGACTTCATTCTTCTCATTATGCTTTCTGACAAAAACTCATTTATTCCTACAGGCTTTACACTTGGTGGGGTTAGCACTACCAGACTAAATACCTGTCTCTTTGTCAGAGAATCTATTTCAGCCTGGATTGCTTCTTTCCATTTAGGCCAATCTGCTCTTTGTTGACATTCTGCAATAGAGCGTGGTTCGATATCATCGTGCTCTATGATTTCTTGAGCAACAGTGTATGCAAATACATCATCAATGTGTAGGGAAGATCTTTCTATCAACTCATACGCACTCTCATAATCCATTGAGATTTCTTTGTTCTCTGGAATCATTTCAAACATCGGAGCGTCCTCCAGTATTGATTCATGGACATAACTGTAATCAGAGACAATCTCATGAGAGAGGTTCTCTACATTGATGATTAATGGTCGGTTTGTGCCTTACTCACCCTCTTCTTCCTTGGGTGAGTGTCAATCTAACCAAGTGGCCTCCCCCTCTTCCTTTGGGGAGCCACGACCTCAACCACACCTCCACTAAGTGTGGTTGCAGTGCCTCTATCTACCGCACCGTGCCCTTTGTTGGGGACTTCTAACATTGCAGGCACATTTACAGCTGGTATATGTGATCTCGTCACTTTTGCGATATTAGTAAACGAATCAGATATCGAATCTGCTACATTCTGAATATCGATTATTCTTTTCACTTCACTTTCACTTTGTGAAGTGCGGGGATCAAAATGAGACAGAGTGCGGACAAACAACGACAATTCCTATCATTCCCTTGGAAAATCCTTTTTCCTATCTCCCCCTAACGACGGGAAGATTGTCTCATCAAAGTGATAATCCGCAAATCTAACGGTAAAGAGATCGCTTGTCAAGGGTTCCAAGTAGCGGATAATTGTTAGGAATTCGTATCCAACATAAATACTTAATCGTCTCTGAGGACCCATTTTGGTGCACTATGGGGTCGCAATAGGCACATATATTGCGCAACCAAATGTGCGTAAGTATGAAATGTTAGGCTCATATCCAGTTACCAACTGGTATGCAGAGAATGGTTGGCTAGCAGTGGGTCTGAAATGAATAAGTAAAGCTGCGTGCAATATTGCATAACCCCATGCAGATATAGGCAGGTTGGTGAGCATAACCAATGCCCTAGCCACTATTTGTAGCCTTTTGATGGTGGCTTTTGCGAGACCATTATGTGTATGCACATGGGGTACAGGATGCTCTACATCGATCCTGATAGACATGCAATAATCATCAAATGTTTTTGATGTAAACTCTCCAGCGTTATCAAGCCTTATAGACTTGATAGGGTGATCAGGGTGGTGAGCCCTTAAACGTATAATCTTTACTAGGAGTTTTGAAAATGCAGCATTTCTTGTGGACAATAAAGCGACATGTGACAAGCGTGTCGAAGCATCCACCAGAACCATAAAGTACTTAAATGGTCCGCATTCTGAATGGATAGATCAATAGATATCTCCATGTATCCTTTATAAGAATGGAATGTTTTGTTTTGTATCTTTAGCATAGGAAGGTCTTGATCCTGTTTTTGCTAAAGAGTAGGCTTTGCAAAACGAGTGATGTGTCTTTGAAATAGTCAATGAGGCATAATGGGAGGGAGGTAGTGCTTCTGGTACTTCAGAAGGCAATGGCTGCATTTGAGCAGTACTAGGACCGACACCTTGCAGTGTGGTAGATTTTTGTCCCACTTTATTTGTCACTCGAAAAAAGGGATGTCTATGTGATTTCTTTAAAATACGGATCATCATGTCACAACTGGGGTGCCCTAAGCGGTCATACCAAAGCCTGTATGAGTTAGTGTCCCACATTTCATTGTTGGTGACAGCATAGGATTCAATTATCCAAATTGTAGTGAGGTACAATCCACTAGATTGACTCATAAATTTCTCTAAAATGTTTTTCCTTCCACATTCATTAGAGGTAATATAAAGGTATTCATCAGGTCCATTCTCACAGTGTATTTCTACATGATAACTGTTGGCACGAATATCTTTGAAACTTAACAAGGTTCGATTAGCTCTTGGTGCATACAGAGCATATCTCATTTTCTTTAGAGTATTTCTATTTAGGTAGAATGATAATCTTTTCATTCTAATAATTTTTCTTTTTTCTAGATGTATTGCTTTACATCTTTATAGTGCTATTCTGAACCATGTAAATATGTGTAGTAAATAAATTTGAATAAATTCAATGCTTCAAAATAAAATTCAAAATTTATTAATATGCCAACGATAATCAAATCAAGGTCTTATTCAGAAATCTAATTCATCAAACCATTCTTTAAGACCAAGCAATAGTCTAATTAAAAAATGAGGCATTATGCCTTCACATCTGTCTTTGAAAAATAAATAAAGCAGATTAGTCAAAGTCTGAAGCATCCTTTGATAGAGCAAGTTCCTTGTTGTCATTGAAGTCTGCAATAGTGAGGTTGACATCTGGGTCATGACCTTCTTCTTCCATATAGTGAGACTCTTGTTCTTTAGACTCCCTATACCTCTTGTAAGTGGCTACAAATATGTTGCTTGCTTGGCAATTCTTGTACCAATGCCCAATAACTCCACACCTATAGCATGGTTCATTACCAACTCTTTCCTGTTTGATTGAAGGGTTCTTAAGTGCCCTTTGCACCTTGTTCCCATGACCACTAGGGCCAGCACCACCATCTATGCTCCATACATTAGGAGGGCCTCCACAGCCCATACCACGATCCCCATGTCCCTTGCCACATGGTGCGTTGTTGCCATGTGGGTAGAGATCAACATGTCTAAACCCCTTTGCATTGGAGTTCTTTCCACCTTTCATTTTTCCATAATTAGCCTTGAGAATTTTCTTTGTCCCAGTGGGCCTGGCATTGTTGTTCAAGAAAATCTCATTATGCCTCTCAGCCACTTGCAGTAGGCTGATCAACTTATTGAAGGTTGTGATTCTTTTGTTGTCATACTCCAGCCTATACTGGTTTGCTAGTATAAGCGCTGAAGTAGGAGAGGTGGAAATAGTCTTGTAGATCATATCATCTTCTGTGATTTCCCTTCCACAGAAATTAAGACATGCCTTTAAGAGCAACATGTCCTTGTTGAATTGTTGAAGTCATTGACCCTTTTATAGTCAAGCAAGCGGATTCCGTTCCACTGAACAGCCAGTTCTGGGAGCAAAGTGTCATGAATGTTGCCAAAACATCCCTTAAGAGCATCACACAGTTCTTTGGGTGTCTTCAACTGAAGGTACTCCCAACGTAGGCTAGGATCAATATGTCGCCTCAGAAACATTAAGCCATTTGCTTTCACCTTATTAGATAGTTCATCATCTTTGGGGTTGGTAATAGTGGCAGTGTAGTCTTTTGCCACAAAGGCAGTTTCTACATCGGAAACCCAATGATGGTACTCAAGTCATTATGAGTCCAAAATGTCAAATTCAGGTCGAGTTGGATCAGCCATCTACATAAACAAGAGAGAATAAATATATTACGCAATCATAAAGACATCCACGTGAATTATTTTCCAAATATATGAATTAGATTTCAAGACCAAAATTCGTAATGGTCACATTTTTTTCGATGCTATGTGAAAATACTTTATCACAGTAAGTGTGTATTTATAATGGGCATGAACTTTCATTATCATGGCAAAACGCAATTCTTTTTGTATAGCATTCTAAAAAAGTAATAATCATAGCACGTAATAATAATAAAAACATAGCATATATTAAAATAAATTACATGGCAAGCTCAAATTTCACAAATATATACCAAAATATATGTTACACATGATAATAGCAATAATATATCATGTGTAAAATAAAATATAAACAATAGCATAATATAAAGGCATGCTTAGGAATAATTATATAAGAGTAAATAAAATTCACAAAACATGCTCACAATTGCATAAATAATATATAACAAGATATATATGGCATGTTCAAAATAAAGTATAAACTATAACATAATTAAAACATGCTTAAACATAATTATGTAAAACATAAATAACAAAAACATGCTTAAAAAGATCAAAATTATCTAACTAAACATGCTCAAAAGTTCTAATTATAAATAATGAAAGGGAAAATGGTCCGTACGGTACCTGAACTTTTCCTCCTTATAACTTTTAATACCTGAACTTCAAAAAACATCAATACGGTACCTTAGATTCTTTGCCCGACCGAGAATTGGTACATTAGCCGTTACCTCCATTACGGAGGTTGCCAGCTGGCCATTTTTGAAGGCTATTTCTGTCATTTTGTGTCTTAATCCTCATTAATTGCAGCCATGTCCCCACTTCACCAATTAACACCACTAACAAGTTTTTTCCTCCTCCTCCGGACCTCCACCACCACTACCAGACATAGAAGGACAATGAGGAAGAACAGTCAAGGCAATGAACGGAAAAAGAAATCGGACCTGCCCAAAGTCAATTCAACACAATGCCTAAGAAATCGGACCGAAGCTGGTGAGGTCAGCCGTTGGAGAGCTGGTGAGGTCGTCTGTTGAGTTGGTCAAGACTAAGGAGGCCAAAGTTTTGGTTGTTTAATTTACACAATTGCACGTACTTGATCTCTAGCCCAAAGTTACGTCGCTGACCATGATTCAAAGCCAGCAGTTCGTTACCCAATTTGCAGGATTGAGAAAATATTAGAACTGGACAGTGATGAGTGAGTGTTGGAGAGTGGAGTTTGGTTTAGGCGATGAGAGGAGAATAGTGATAATTGGTTTGAAGACGAATTCAGATACGAATGTAAAGGATGAGGAGAATGGCAATTGTTGTGATGAAAACTAGACCAACGGTGGTGGGAACGACAGGGTTGAGGAGAATGGGAAGTCATTGGATAAAATTGGGGGAGAGATAGATGGGGAAACTGAGGTGTTTGAGGTTCCCATTGCAGGTATTACTGAAAATGGTCAAGACTGGGTGGGAGACGAGTTGTATGAGGGAGTATGTGAGTTCTGTATCGGAGATTTTGTGTGGGGTAAGATTACCACCCGTGATGGTCGGGCCAGATTTTTGATCCTTCAGATGCTTCTGAGCTTGCAGCAAAATTGAGATTGAGAATTTGAAGCTTTCCAGTCCATCCCATCTCTTTCTTTCACCTTCTTATCCACCCCAAACCCAGTCATCAAGGCCTGAGAGAATGATTTTTTTTTTTTCTGGGTTTTTCTTCACATGAGAATCATGCAGATATGGGTTTTTGATTGAAAGTTGGAATCTTTGAATACATGTGGGTATTTGTATGTATATTAATTAGAGGAAGTGATTCTTCAATTGATTGATTCAATATCCAAACAAAATTCATATTGTCCACAATTTCTATAAAATTCTCAAGCCTTCTGCAATCTCAAAGCCAAAGATGTGTCGGGCAATTTTAGCTATGTCTTGTTAGAAAATTGCAAGGTTAGATCATCCATTAAGATCCAACCCCATAAGTTTTGTAAGAAATCAAACAGAAGGGATGTACTTCAACTAAACTTGCACAATAGATCGAGATCCTCCATTTAGGTTGTGAGAGTGAAGAACAAGAGAGAGAGAGAGAGACACTACAAAAAATAATTGCAACGGCTACCCCGTTTGGCGTCGGCATCCTTTTGCGGTCGCAAAAAATTGACTTTTTGCTTCGGCAAAATCACGCCGTCGTAAAACTTGCGACTGAGTTGCTATGTCGTGGCAATGGGGTAGCCAAACTTTAATATTTATCTTCGGCGAACGTTTGCAGTCGCAGACTTCCAATACTTGGCGACTGCGTCTAAAATGCCGTCGCACTAGTTAA
>LYNE01000446.1:69038-80674 GCA_001662545.1 Rosa x damascena | reverse complement strand
GGCTCCCCCTCGTTGGACCCCGCTTGGTACTCCCACCCCGCCGTGGCAATGCAGAAAGTCCCCCGCCAGTAGGACATTGAGTCCCTCAGGTTCTCGATCAGCTTGGGAGCTCCTTGACGACGACTGAGATTTACTTGCCCTCTACAACCCTGGCGCTTCACGTACACCAGTTCATAGAAATGTAATACCTCCGCCATGGTCGGTCCTTCGCAACCAGACAACCGCCACAACGAGTTCAGCGCTAGCAGTAACCGCCACATGTTGGGGCACACTTGCCCAAAGGCGATGCCGAACTCGCACACCAGGATCTGTAGGTTGGGCACCAGCGGCAAGGTCACTCCCTTGCGGAATATAGCCTCGTGCACCGCGGCATGGCCCACTGGCAGGATCGAAGCCTTCTCCTCTACCGTCGGCGGACGTAGCTTCACCACGCCGGGCAACCGGAACACCCGCTTCAGCCGGTTGACGGCAACAGCGGTCATCCTACCTCCCGCCTCGTCAACAGGGGTGCCGTCCTCGAACACCCACGCCGACTCGGTATCCTCTCCCGCTACACCTCCCCCTCCAGCTGAACCGCTGGCGGCACTATTGCTTTCTAGCCGCTCTTCGTGCAAAGTGTGTGCAGCAACAGCATCCCCCACCCTAGAACTCTCCGGACACGATGCACGACCCATATCTACGTCCCACTGAATGGTCTGTAGCGGCTCGACCTCTAGCGGTTCTGGCAGTGAGGTTCCTGCACGGGCAGACGGACGCAACGAGTCAATAAAATTTCTATCTGCCGCGCTGAACGACACTTCAGATCCGGAATCCTCACTGCTCGAAATCTCTATGACGTCAGCCATCCCAAAACCCTAAAACCCAAATCAGTTAGCTCACACAAGATCCAACCTATCCCTATATCAGTCAGTGCCCAAGAACATCAACAACACTCAACCCAGAAAATGCCAAAACAAGAACACACGCATCCAAACCCAGATTCGACCATCTAGAAAATCCCTAAAACCCCAATTCTGTCAAACGCGGCAACCCATTCCCAAAACCCACTCACACCCTCACAGGACGTCAACGAAGAACACATCACAGCAACACCCAAAACCCAGAAAATCAACATGGTAGACATCCAATAAAACAGGGATATGTCAGAATACCAACCTTAACGATGGAGTCTCTGACAGCAGTATGAACACTTGTCTTCGGAGCCGGAGGACGTCGGTCTTTTCCACGTACGAAAACTCGGCAGTATCACCTCAACCTTCTTCCCCGATCTCAGACGCAGAAAGCTTGAAGACGACGAAGCACAGTTCAAAGTTTGGAGCAGTGTCGAAGGTGCTCACTTCCCCCCCTTTTATGTCAACGTCAAACGGCCCTATGCCGTCCATTGAAAAACGACATCAGCTGTCAGCCGTACACGTGTCCCACAACTACAGTTACTCTCCGGATTAACCGAGGCGTCGCCTCGGTTACAAAATCCATCATTACTAACAGTAATGGCGATGAGACGGCTAGGCGGAGGAGACACACCGACGCACGCTAACCCTTTAGGGGTTTGCCACGTGTCAACCACCATCAGACGAAGCGTCTGGTGGAGGCCACCATTTGTAGAAGGAAGGCACCAATCGTCACCGAAGTCCGCTGAGCGAAACCCCGCTAGCGGAACTTCTCACTTGTTACTTTCCAAGTACCGAAGTCCGCGGAGCGAAACCCCGCTAGCGGAACTTCTCACTTGTTACTTTCCAAGTACCGAAGTCCGCCGAGCGAAACCCCGCTAGCGGAACTTCTCACTTGTTACTTTCCAAGTACCGAAGTCCGCCGAGCGAAACCCCGCTAGCGGAACTTCTCACTTGTCATCTTCTCACTAGACACCTGTCGAATTCTCCCGTGAGCGGATCCCCGCTAGAAAACTTCCACTTGTCAATTCACAAGGGGCGGCCTCAGCTATAAGTGGCACCGCCAGCAGCACCCCTTCCATCTTGCAAAACATGTGCGTTGCTGAGCGCAACTCCGCTCACTAACTACCACCAAACACGTCTATGCGACGCTGTTTCCTGCTACATCCAGCGGGGGGTATCCGCCAGCGGCGAATCCCGAGGCTACGCCTCACTCTGACAACTACCGCCACGCGGCGTTACGGTCAGATCGTCCCTACGGGACACGGGGACTTGTCAACAGTCTACGACGACCCTGATCAGGTACGTTGACTCCCGTCACCTGGGTACTAAGATTGGGCTCGCTACCCAACACCCTTTGCTCCGCGCAGCTTCCCCTCAACAAACAATTTGCCGACCATCCGGAGGTCCGTCTTGGCTAGGGAGTGGGGGACTCCCTGGCGGGCCTGGCAGGGGCCCACCCGAAAGGGTATAAAGCGTTTGCTCAGTCAATCCATGGTTGACAACGCACTGACGCTAATTATGCTGTTGCAAGTCTAGCGGAAGTAACTCTTCACACCGCCGATCAACTCCCCAACCAAGATTGCCCTCCTTGACTGGGGACTTGGGGGACTTGTACCTACATGTGCCAGAACGAGCATAATTAGCTATAATGAGCCACGCTCATTGTACCGCCAGAGGTACCGAATCCCACCAAGGGGATGACCTGCGAAGGCACGGCCAGGCAGGCTACCGCTTAAGCCCTGGACCGCCCCCAGATCATCACTGACGCGCCGCCACGCGCCGCGTCAAAATAGCATCAGAAGCTCCAGACGCTGGGAATCGAAGCACATCAGTCCCACATCGGAAACAAGAAGAAGATCAACCTCTTCCTCAACTATAAAAGGTTCTCTCCTCTCTCCTCATTAATTAGGCAATTACTACTTATTTATTGTTATGCTGCGCATATACAGTGACTGACTTAAGCATCGGAGAAGTGAAGACCGCTCAACGCGGTCTCCCTCTGACGCCCTGTCTATCGTGTTGCAGTAAACAGGAATCACCTGATCCTAGGAGTAGCGGTCCGCCCATCGGACCCGCGTTAGGCAAGGAATCGGCTACCGCCGGACTTGAACGTTAACAGGCTTATAACACTGAGGAGATACTTCTTCTATTCACTCCTAAATATGATAAGATAGTGTTGCTTGCATTGTGGTAGGATAATATTTGTTTTTATGACTTCTGCAACTTGGAAGCTTAGTAGAGTATAGCAAGATACTCGTCAAAAGGAAGTCACCTATATTAGTTTGAAATGAGGCCGTTTCTATGACAATTTTTTAGGCTGGATTCCCTAGAACTAATGAATACCGGGTATTGTCCATGGCCGGAAGGACACAACCGTAGAACCAAATGTGTTTGGAAAGATATTATGTGATTACTATTTTCTTAGTTTACATGAACAGCTTAGTAGTTTAAGACAACACATTCACTATTTAGCTAGTAAACTCGATAGTACATCACTAGGGAAGGTTCAAGGCCAAAAGCTACCTATCTTGATATGATATCTTACCGACTGTACTCTCTTTAGCATCTGCATTACATTAAATTTCATTTATGAATTTCCATTCATGTGGGGGATTGTTAGAAATTTAATATTTGATTATTAAATATTAAATGTTATTTGAATGGAAATTACAAAAAGATAAATATCTTGTAGTTGTCATTAGGAAGTTACATATAAGATATGTGTTGAAAGAGTCCTATTGAACTAAGACAATGTTTCATTATGAAACAATGCATCTGTTGCTTCAAATCAACAGATATGTTCTTTCATGAAGAGTTGTCAATCTCACTCCTATAAAACAAATATCAATTCCATCTTTCATTTTGGAAATCCTTCCCATCAAAAGTTTCTTCTAAAATCATTCTAGCATACAAGAGAGTACCACACAATTTGTGTTCGTTTGTTTCTAGAATAATTGCAGTGCTTTTTCTAGAAAAAGTTTGATCGTTGAATTCTTAGGAAGCGTTTGCCAATTACCAATTACCCTTCAAGCACTGACGAGGGAGTCAATTTTGTTTTAAGGAAATAGAACAAAGTTCTAGCCTTGATTATTATCAGGAATAGGTTCTTTATAACTTTCTCTTTGTTCTTCTACATGGTTTGATATATTAGCTTATAATTACAGTAATATTTTACCAACATTAAATCGGTCATTGATCAGTCTGCATTTTTGTTTATTCCAAAACCAAATTGAAGATGATCACTCCATTGTTGTATACCTTAGACAACAGAAACCCAGAGTTTTCTTTTGAGAAGAAAGAACTACTTACTGAGTAATCGAAACCTTCCAGTTCACTAACACATTGAAGAAAAACCAACACCCAAAAAATAGTAGAGACAGAATCCCACAGGGGAGAAGGCCTATAGTATAATTAGGGTTGATTTAAGGAATTTGGAAGATTTTGATGCATATTTTGCATAAAATATGTTGGAATTTTAGTCTTATTTTCAGAATTGTCAAGCGTGTAAGTGATTTGCCGGTTATTAATTACTAATCCTTTATGTTCATCATCTTTTCAGTCTGTCATGGTGGGCCACGAAGGACTAGTTGAATATAAGAAGAAGAAGAAGGAGAAGAATATACCACGGTAAAATTACACTACCAGTCATCTCTATTCTGAATATTTCTTGAATTATCATTATTAATTATCCTGACGCATTAGTTCATCTGCAGCATTGCCAAGGCTAAAGCTAGAGATATATGTTTTAATGGAATAAAGCTTATTGCAGAACACAAAGCATTGGAGGACCCATCAGAGCATTCAGAAAAGTGGAAGCTTATATCAAAGAATATGGGATGCTGTGCTTACAAAAAAAAGTCTCAGGGCTGCACTCATAAAAGAATATGAAGCTCAGGTGAGATGCGTTTGATCACTTATGCCAATGTTAATTTTGAAAGCTAATCTTGTAAGCCACATTAGGAACATTAGTTGGTCTTGATTGTTGTGGAATAGTAGTTTTAGTTATGCACGATATCTGTTAAGATGTGTTCTTATTGATTTTCTTCCATCTGCGTAGGAACAACCCTCAACGGAAGTCCACTCTACCCAAGGTGATGGTGAATATTCTGGGGATTTCCTCTAGGGGAGTGTCTCAGATAGTAATTAAGATGCAAATGTTGGAGGAAGAAATGAGTAGAATTCTAGCTAGGTCTCACGAATTCCCCGCTTTTTGACATTTGTATTGAGGCACCTGAGACTTCACAGCAGCAGATTGGGGCACGTTTCGCTTCACAATCTTGTCAGACATAGAACCTTACTTTCTATTCACATTCTACTTATAGTCAAAGAAAATTATGTGCTAAACTTGGAAAATATTTTGGCTTTTATAGGTTTCTCAGTGATTATGATAAGAAGAAAGTAGTTAGGGTGTGTTTTCTTTTTCTTTATAATGCAAAGCGTTGCACAAGTATCGCAGTAATTTTTTCTGTTTTCTTTTAGGGTTTAATTTAGACTTTCTGTTTTCTGTTATATGCAGTAAGAATGCCTGAAAATGTTTTACCTATGATAAAAATAAGCAGTGCCATTTTTTTTTTTTAGCAAATTACCATTTGGTACAATTTCAGCACATATATTACCATTAGCAGACCTTTTTTTTTTCATAGCCCTTGCGGTACTATTGTTGATCCATGCGCAGGCCTTAAGCCCATGCGGCCTTTTCCTTCCACTTTTGAATTGGTTTCTATTAACATGTAAATTGCCAAACTGACCTTTACAGAGTTAGTGTGATTTAATATTATTGACCTTCAATATCATTCTGAAGGATACTTCATTCTTATCTTTGATTGTATTGTTTCTCTCTAGAGTTCAATTTGTTGGCTAATAAGGCATTCTACATCTACATATACTGAATAGTTGAATGTGTCAATAAGCTCAATTTTCTTTGCTCATAAATCAATATCTTCCTACCCATTACATGAAATAGAGAATTGATCAGTGACCAAGTGTTTCCAGCTTAAGCTGAGAAAACTGATAGATATAAGTAGAAAAATAGGATATACAAGCTCAAAATTTGATCATGATCAGCAATAGTCAACTTAAAGTCATATAACTTTAAACACTCATCTAATAGCGCTGAACATATAATCCCCAAAATTTCTTCAGCTTTCCTAATCTTCTTTCCGATTGTTGTTCTGTAGGAGTCTAAGATAGCCCAGAATGCATGCGAATTGCATTTATATTGTATGTAATTGGGTCTCTATGCTCTTGTCTTCTTCCTTTCAGTTGTTGTATATCCTCTTCTCTAATTGCAGCAGCCTTTCTCTTTTGTCTTTCGTTTGAGTACTTGTTGCCCCTTCCACAAGTGCTTTCCTCTTCATCTTTGCCATTGCGATTAATCTATATATATGATATGCTAAAATATGAGTGTTGACCCTCAGTAGAACATCTTTATGAAAAAATACTGACCCTTAGTATCTTACTCATTAAATACTGACCCTCAGTACCTTATTCATTATCCATGTATCTAATCCTATCTATGCTGTGATAGAAACATGAAGGAAACAAAAAGAAACACAGCATTCTCAAGCATAACAATCACAAACAAACTAGTCACACATGTTGCACCAAACATAGAGGACTACAAAAGGAACACAAGCCTACTACTCAAAAATCAAATCTTTAGTATAGATGTTCAAATTTCAATCAAGATGAGCTCTTTTTCTTAGAATACAAACATAATAGAGTAATAGTCAAGCAAAGCTGCACACATATTTCACCCAAAGCAAGCAAAGCTAAGAAGGCTTGAACACATAGCAAAGGAATGTATCGAAAACTATAGCTATTGACCCTTAATAAGTATATTGACCCTCAGTAACTTATAAATTTCTTAGAATGTTTATAAAATGACATCAAATTTAAAGTTACTGACCCTCAATAGGCTACTTACCCTCCTCAATACACAACCATGAGGTACAAAGATAAGAAATATAAAGAAATCATATCATGCATCCCACATTGTCAAAGCAATGAAACATACATATGCTAGAAATCAGCAGCTTTAATGAAATTCTGAAGCTATTGAAATACATTCAAAGAATTGATAAGATGACTATATCTGGCTGAGCTAGCTAAATTCATAAACAGAGGCATGCCTTTGCATCAATGAAGATTTCAAATAGGAAATCCAACTTGTCTTACAGAAAATTACTACTAAGATTGCATAAAACACAGTGAATGCAGCATGCACTCAGTTACATTACATCATTCCACTCAAGCGTATACCACTCACTGTTTCAAACTAATTCTATAGAGAATTGGGCTTTGTGATTGGCGCTACTGATCCTCAATAGGCTATTGTTCCCGAATAGACTACTGACCCTTAATAGGTTACTGACCCTCAATAGGATCAGTAAGCTGGCTTTTTCCATAGATGTACTGAAGTTTATAAATTCTTCCTCAACTCAACATACATATATAGCCTATAAGAATGCAAACAACCTAGTCACAAAAAAAAGAGCAGAACAAAATATTATCCAATGTCTATACATCAAAATGAAAATCAATAGCAACAAGAATGAAATAAAAAAGTAGAATAAAGGTTGATAATTCTTCAAGAAAGATGATATGCTTGTCAAAATATCATTGTTACAGAGCGTTGTCAAAAGATTAAAAAAAAGAAGGAGAAAAATTACTCTCAGTAGGATACTGACCCTCAATAGGATTAGTTCCATATATGTACCTCTAAGACAAAAAAAACACTCGGTGCTTCAATTTTCACCTGATAAATAGATGATAAACTCAATCCAAGACTATAAATTTGATAACAAAGCACAAGAATTAGTATACAAACTAAAATAATCAATCGACATTTGAAACCCTAACTTTTTATGGATAGCATGAGCAAAAGAGATAAAGAGATCTACAAAATTCAACAAAAATAGCACAAAAATCAGAGGCTATAACTACTGACCCTCAATAACTAGAAATTTCTTAGGTTACTGACCTTTAAGGCATTAATCTAAGCTGCTTACCCTCAATAGGCAACTGACCTCCAAGCCCTAGCCTCTCCGCACCTAGCATCCCAGCCCAGCCTCACCGCGCCTAACTTTGCCGCCCAGCCTCTCTGCAACTCGCTTCGCTGCCTTGCAGCCTTCAAGCCCTAGCCTTTCCACACCTAGCATCCCAGCCCAGTCTTGCCGCGCCTAGCTTCGCTGCACCGAGCTTCTCCGCCTCACCTCACCACTCCTAACTTTGCCGCCCAGCCTCCCCGCACCTAGCTTTGTCGCCCAACCTCCTAGCTTCATCATTGACCCTCACCGCCGAGTTTTGAGAGGCCTAGTTTCGCTGTCTTTCTTCGCCAGAATGGAAGAAAGGTTTTGATTTTGGGAGAAATTGAGTGGACTGGTTAGGTTTTGGGAGAAAACATAAATGAAGATTGTGGCAATTGTCGTAATTAACTAGAAGTTGCTGTGCCCTTTTATTTTTGTGTAGACGGTGTAATCACCGCATGGGTTACAAATTTTGAATCTTGCTTGTGGTAATAAACTATATCCCATTGTAGTTATTGGTAAAAAGCTCTTTTTTTTTTTACTACATATAACAAAGCTTGAAGAATCTACTAAAGAAAGCGTGAATTGCTATAGGAACCCATAACCTCTCTCGACAATGAAGAAAGTGAGAGAAGGTGCAGATAAGTAGGATTGGGATTGGATAATAACCGAAAAATGCTCTACGAGCAGCCTTACTAACTCTGTTGGATTAACACCTGGGCCATTTGATAAAGAAACATTGCAACCGAGAAGAGACTATGAGCTGAAGTGCATGTAAAGCGGCTTAGTTAAGACCAACTCTTAAAATGCCTTCAGCATCGAAAGGAGTAACCATCTTTCTGTTCTATCATCTTCACCTGAAGGCCACGTACCATCAATAGTACATTGCAGTTCTGTGAATCATAAATCTAGGAAGGTGAGTCCTTTCTGAGTTTGCAATGGATTCAAAGACCGAGCTAATAGCCAACTGGCCTCACCATGGACTTGACAAGAGATACCATTTTTGTATTATGAAGGTTTGGTTCAAGCAAATATGAGGATGATCGATGCTACTTGTGGTGGAGCACTGATGGAGAAGACTCCTCAAGAAGCTTATTCTCAGCAATGAGACTACACAGAGGAGATAAAGTTACATCAAACGTTATCAGCTGCAACGTACAGAGAGCAGGCAGGACTCATAAATCACACCTCCCTATATGTTGCAAATACCATAGAATAGAAGAGTCCGACACATTTTAAGATTGTTGTCAAAATCTTTGTTCATGTGTTGACACAAGAAAATTGCTAAAATAGTTTGTATGTGGATGAGGAAATCCACTAATGTGAACTCGGTATTACCTCTATGCATGTGCAAGAGTGAAAATACAATTTTGACATAGAAATCTAAAGAATCAATTGTTGAAATGTTGAATTAGATTGTGTACTAGCGAAAAATGTAAAAATTCTCAAATTTGAAATTTGAGGAGGTCATCTCTAATCATCTGTATGTTTCTCTGTAATGAAATCATTTATTTTTCACAGAAAAAAAAAATTTATTTAGAACTGAGCAGTAGATTTAGAGTGCAAAATGTCTCATTGTAATGCAAGAAAATTGGACACGAACAAATATAGTGCTTTTTATTGTTGTGCTAATATTGACATTTTATCTTGTCATGTACTTTTACAACTTGCACTCAATTTTTTTTATAATTAAAACTTAAAAGTGAAATGCAAGCGTAAAATACGTGGAGTAGTATTCCAAAAAAAAAAAGTATTTACATAAGGAGGAGGTTAGAATAGTGTTCTCTCAAATCTTTGACCTGTTTGTACTCAATTACTCATCATTCATTCAATGCGCGCAGCTGCCATGCCACACATTGACACAAGTTCAAGTGGTACAATATACGACCGACTAACGAACAAAATAGTGAACTGCCATTGCCCCTCATTGTGAACTATGCGTGAAAGCCACATTATAGTGCATGAAAGTGGGACGAAGGTTCCTAACTTCATATTCTTCCAATCTCCACCAAAATATATTACATACCTCATGCAGCCATCTAGCTAGCCACTCTTCTCATCAATCTTTTAGAGGGAAACTTTTTCTCTCTCTTTCTCTCGCTCACAGACACAAAGACATATACACATGCATGCAGTACTACTCATGATGGCGGAGGTGGAGGGGATTAAGATGATGAAGGCTGTGGAGTCGCAATTAGCAGTGTCGAGAAGGGCAGCAGTAGGAAGGAGGCGTCGTGTTCCTCCTGTTAGAGGAGCCATCAAACGCAAGATTTTTGCCCTTATATACAAAACATTGAAGCTAGCAATCAAGCCAACATGTCCTTCCCAATTTCCTGCTTGTGATCAACTGCAGCTGCAACTATAGCTAATTTACCACGTACAACTGCACCCGCCTGGCTTGGTACTCCATTCCTCTTCGTTCCAGTACTCTTATGCGAGTGCTGTTTGGCAAGAGTTATATATAAATAAATCCACAATTTGTAGGATGCTCAATCTGATCCAAGTGTAAGTTTTATTCTTTTTCTTTCCCTGTATGTTTGTTTCGTTTTTAATATACTTCTCTCTTGCCAGGAAAAAAAAAAATCAGATCCAAGTGTATTTAATTAGTAGTTAATTCTAATATGAATCTTCAAAAATGGTCCTTTTTCTAATGAATAGTTTCTCATGAGAAGTTTTTGGTCCCAAAATGCAAACGAACTCATTTGAATATAGTGAACTCGATCAATCAAACTTGGAAACAGAAGATTAATCATGGAGTTATGTAAATAGAGTGTTGACAGGACTGAAGTGAAAAGAGAGGGATCATAGGCTCCATATATAATTTAATTGCAGGCCAATTACAACTATCAAAAACTTGACTTACATATAATTTAGTGAGAAAATTCTACAATGTGTTAACGTATGACATACATACAATTGCCTTAAAAGTGGTAAAATAAGTCCTCAAAATAGTAATATTAGTCCTTAAAGTAGTAACATGAGTCCTTAAAGTAGTAACATGAGTCCTTAAAGTGGTGAATTTGTTACCACATGAGTCCTCAAAATAGTAATATTAGTCCTCAAAGTGGTAACATGAGTCCTTAAAGTGGCAAATTTTCGTAGTTTACCATATTAGTCATCAAAATAGTAATATTAGTCCTCAAAGTGGTAACATGAGTCCTCAAACTGGTAACATGAGTCCTTAAAGGCTGGTCCTGAGAACTCAGAGGCCTAATGCAAAAATTTGATCAAGGTTTTATGTTCATTGCATAATGAGTTAAAAAAAAAAAACGATATAACAAAGCAAATATTATGACAAAATCATTCAACAAATAAAAATTATCCTTGAAGGAGCAAGATAACTAAGAAAGTCTTGAATAATGTCAAACACGAGATTATAGCTCCAAATACATTTATAATGATAATAAACTTCACAATTCAATAGATCAACAATTACATGCCCAAAAAAAATAAAAAATAAGAACAATCGTAAATTAAACAAGAATGAAAATTTTAAAATAAACATGGTGGATCGAAGAATATATATGAAATACTTTTTGAGATTTAGAGAAAAGTAGGAACAAAGTTTTGGGGAAAATTTTAGTATATGTTGAGGTATGCCATACATCAACTCTTTCAAATATTTTAGACCGTTGGATTTAATTAAAGTTGAATATATCTGACGGTCTGGAATATTCAATAGTGGTGACTTGCCTACCAGGTAGCCTATTTTTTT
>LYNE01000446.1:57935-69027 GCA_001662545.1 Rosa x damascena | reverse complement strand
AAAAAAAAAAAAAACCCTAAATTGAAAAAGAGGAGAAGACGAGGAAAAGAGGAAGAAACTGTCCAGTTTTGTTCTTGTACAAAGCGAGAAAACAAAACCCTTTCTGTTTCATATAAATTGGATGATGTGGTTCAGGGATTGTGTGATTTGAATTGGATGATTATGTGCAATATTGACTAGGATTGAAGAGGCGCGATAGGGAACAAAGTGAAGAGGAGAAAAAGAGAAGGAGGAAGAGCGTTCGTGACAGGACCCGCCCCGGATTTCACCCTGAAATCCGAAGTGGCCTTGCGGGACCCACCTTAGAAGAAATTCTATCAAAAATTTGGCGGACTTCCCCTAAAAGTGGACTACCCAAAACCTGTAGAAAAACATAAATACTTCTAAACAATTCCCTTAATCTCCTGGAGCCACCCTGCTCCCCAAATAACATCAACTTCCATTTCAAAAAGTATAAGTATCCACTTGATAACTTGATGACATGAATCCCACAGGTTATCAGAGCAACTCTAATATAACGGATAAATAAGGAAAATAGAAATAAAATGAATACGCGGAAGCTACGTTGTGGACTATGTCTCGACTCCATGTACGCCCGACCACGACTAATCTAACCTGCACACTGGGCATTTGAAACCGAAGGGCCCAGGGGAAAGTAATTGAAAAACACGTTAGTGTGAGTGGACCAAAAATAAACAATTTTAAACAAAAGAGATTTTATACTTTCCCACATTTATTTCTTTAAAAATTCCCGATGCATGCAATGATTAACGAAAATAAAACAAGAGAAGTTCCACTCATGAAAACCGACTAGCCCCGCTAGTCACATACGATTTAAAAGAAAAAGTTGGAACTCTAATACTCAAGGAAAATAAGACCAGCCCCGCTGGTTAAACGAAAATCGAGCTAGCCCCGCTAGCTTAAGTAGTAAAGTGAGTAGGGGAAGGCGATAGCCATACGAGTGAGCCTCCCAGGCTCGGGTGATAGCCTCCCAGGCTAAAATACTCCCATTACTCCCGTAATATACCCTTACGCCACTAAGTGTAGCGATAGGATACCGGGCTACAGAATTACTGTCACATAGACAGTAACCTGCGCCACAAAGGCGGAGGGCTACGGTGATCCCATCACCGCGCCACAAAGGCGGAAAATCAATGCTAGCAATGATAAGTCACCCAAAGTATGGCAAAGGAAATCCGAAAACCAAGTAAATCCATAAAACTTCCCCCAACTCTCGTAAATGAATTTCCAACGACGTGTCCCACACGCCAAGATAATCTCATCTTCAAAATAAATAGGATATAAATAAGTATAAAGATTAACTTCATCGAATCTCATAAAAATCTCAAATCGCCGAATATAAGTATAATATAAATAGTATAAATCCGGAAATCACATCGGAAATAAATAAATAAAAGAAAATAAGCATAATCCAATGACGTGACCCCGCACGCCATAAAACCTTCAAATAACCAAATATCCAAAACCATTTCTGAAAATAACCATATGCTCGGGAAAGTAATACGATAAATAAATTATAATCTCGGAACCATTTAAATATATGCATGCATCATTCTTTGAAAAATAAAAGTCCACTCATAGTGATTCAAATGCAATAACCGTCAACTTATCCATCCCAAGTCAAGAGCTTGGAAATTCCTCCGTTCAGTCATTTTTGATATTGAGCTTTTTATTCTATCTCAAGTAGTCACGCTCAAGTCCTTAATAAAATATTAAGCCCAATTAGTAACTTAATAATAATGACAACTTCCTTAAGTAACCAAAACGTGTTAAATTCACCAATCTACTCTAAATTGATAATTACAGGTAACCATTTCCGAATAATCCACTTAACAAAGTAAACTCATTTGGAGTATAGTAGTTACACCATTTTCAGGTTATAATTCAAGTTAACCATTCGACTTTATTACTTAGCCTTTAAACCTTAAATGTAAAATTCATGATCACCGTTTCCAAATGATTATGTCCTTACAGAAATTCCCGGATATGGTAGTATTAGAATATTCCAATTGGCAACTCATTTCATTAATCTTCATCGAACAATCGATTTAACTTGCTCAAATAAAATTTGTCATTCTCACAACAATTTCCTCTTAACATCAATTTCAACATTCAGTCACTTGCCAAACTTGTCAAAACCGACCCATTCAAAATTCTCCAATACCTTAATTATTTGGCCAAACTACTTATCACTTCCGGTAAGACATTTCCACAATGATAAACAACTCGTCACTTCCCATCTTGCACAAGCACCACACCATCAAAAATATATATGGAACCATTTTAATTGCAAACCAATAACTCCGTCAATTCAATAATTTGACCAAACTAATTATAACAATTATAAGATCACCGAACCAAATCCCTTACCAACTCTTCATCTCCAAACAGAGGGCCAATTCTAAATAAGTGTAGTCATCCACCACCAACAATCACTCGAACTCCTAGCAACAACAGCAAAATTTAACAACAATCTTCAACCAATTTATATCTCAAAATAGAGTTCCTGATTCTTACCTTCATTATATATCAATCTGAACCAATGCCCATTCCTTTCTCCAAAACTTCAGAACACATAAACCATAACCTTCACACAGTCCAAAATCCATCAACAAAATTAGGGTTTCTTATCCCACACCGAAACAGAGGTTTCAACCAAAGAAATATACGAAAATTACCTAACGCAGACGACCAAGATATCCGACGACCCACGCACTAGAGGAGGCGCTTGCGGTGGTTCTAAGTGGCGTTAGGCTTCTGGGTTTTGAAGGCTAGTAGTTCGTGAGGCCTCGACTACATCCATGGTGGAGATGTTGTTTAGACGTGGCTGGAGATTGAAGAACGAAGAACCCAGACTTGTCGGCTCCGGCAATGGAGCACGCTTCGGTTTTTCAAGCCGGCTGGTGGTCAAACTTTTGGGTTTTGATCTCCGTTTCTTGTTGAGTGCAGAGGTGATGGCGGTGTGGTGAGATGGTGGCCGGAAATCATAAAGGAAAAGAGGAACAGTGGCGTCGCAGCCATAGTTGCCGCGTGCGTAGGCTGGAGGCGGTGTTTGTCGGTGATTCTTCTTGGGTTGGGTCGCCGTCCTTCGCTCGCTTTCTTGGTGGTGGCGGTGTAGTGGAGTGGTAGCCAGAGTTGGTGGTCTTCGATGATGGCAGAGGGAGAGAAGAAAAAGAGAGGGGTCGGGGATAAGAGAGGAAGAGAGGCCGTGCGGCCAAGAGAGAGAGGAAGAAATGAGAGAGGTTAGGGTTTCTTCTCTTATATAGTTGACTTTGTGAAAAGACCATTTTGCCCTTCCAACATCTCCGAAAAACTCCGGCGTAATGTTTCTACAGACCATATCTAATTCATACGAATTCTGATTTAGGAGTGCTACGTGTCCACGAACTCAGTTTGACGTCCTCTACAACTTTCATGAAGGAAATTTTCTCAATTAAAGAACGAAACAAAAATCAACTTTTGGTCAACGAAAAGCACCGAAACGAAGTAAAAAGTGAGAGTAATTGTTGTTTATCGCCCAAATAACTAGTAAACCAGTAAATTTAGGTTCGGGACGTAACAGTTCGTAAGGCAGCTCCGTATTCCAATATTTCACAGTTGACACAGATTCATTACTATCAAGATCAGGTATGTATGGCCTATATATCTTGTCCAATAGGCATTCAGTGTGTGGAGTTTATGCCAAGGATCATATCGTTGATGGTCTTAAGAGTATCACAGGGCTTATTAAGGATTTCTAGGCCATTAAAGGTCTTAAAGGGCTGCTGTAATTTGTGCAGCGTTTACAATAGCGTAGTGTTCTTAAGAGGAAAAGCCTCTTGACTTTTTACTCAAATATGTTTCAAGTGGGTTGCCAATAACTTGTTATCGAACCAGAACACTGACCTTTGGACCAATTATAAGTATAGAGCTGAGTGGGGTTGGAGTTAGCAACCTAAAGCACTTACACACTATATATGCTTCTTGTGTTTATTACTTTAGGTGGATTCTATTATCGTTCCATGGATCAAAGACGGCTTCGATTCACATTCGATCATGGTGTCTATTTACATACAGAAGTGAGGAATGTTGAGTGGATTGGTAAAGCTGATGGATGAGCTTTAGTAATGGATGGATGAGCTTTAGTAGCCTAATGAAAACGTTAGCCAATAAAGCAGGGTTTTACCATCATGGGATCAGCACCTGCCACCTAGGTACCATATTCCAGCTCAAAGTTTTACACAATAATTACACATGCAAGGTAACTGTGAAACTATACAAGCCCCTTAGTTATAACAACAAAAGGCCAATACCAGCTGTCCAAGTAGAGTCAATTATATAATCCAAAATGACGAAACTCCCAAAATGACGATAGAATTACAAAGTCTGAGTCAGTGAGTTGTGTCTCTTGCCAATCATTGAACTACTCGTCCTGGAAGTTGTCAGCAGCCCATGTAGTATGGCCAAAACACCAAACCCCAGGAAAGGGAAGTACGTAAACAGCAGCTTATCAGAAGCCTTGCCAGACTGAACCTGTTCTGATAATATAGTCACATGAAATTTCACAAAAGCAAACAATATCAAACAAAAGAAAGTTGCAGAGATAGACAATCCAATATGAAACAGAATTTCAACAATTCACACTTTAGAAAATAGAAAATCTCCATCCCTCACAACCTAATTATAAAATTTTCATCACTATAAGTTAACATTAAGGACAAGTTGGTGGCTTAAACACATTTCTTAACCGGCAATGTTGTTCTGTTTCTAATCCAATGCATACCTAAAATGAGGATTCGAACATAATCTGACATAAATGCATTATTAGAGTTCAATGGAAACTTGATCTTGGAATTGTGGAATTGCTTGGTACTTTCCCTCTTGCAAAGCTTAGCTGGGATCGTGGCAGTCTCGATGATTTGGATGCAAGGAAACCTGACCCTGTGGCGAGAAGCCATCTCAGTGCACATCTGATCCACAGCCCCATTCAGAGTGGTGTTATGGTACTCCTTGTACATGTTGTGATACCCTGTCCTGCTTTGATACCTCAACCAAATACCGTAGTTCTCAACAACAGTAGGTTTCTTCTCCAAAATCTGCACCCAATTCCAATCAAATACTCAAGACCCAAAGAGGAAAAGAAAGAATCCACAAAATTTTACCTAAAAAAACTCATTTCAACAACTACAATGCAATACAAAAGAGATCATCACAACCAACGATTACAAAATAGTACAATTCCGCAGAAACCATGTGAAGAAAAACCAGCACCCAAGACCAATGTAGATTCATATACACAGAAAATCTGATTCTTTATGGTTTAAATGAAACATGTGTATAACCAACACGGGAAAAATGCAAAATGAGCTAACAACACTAAGCAAAAACACAAATGGACATAATTAACTTCCATTTCACACCTAATGCCCGCATTGAAACAGAGTGAATTAACATAATTTGATTTTATTCATACAACAAAATGTGAAAGGACAAAACAGGAGATGCTAATAATGCATAAACAGAGCCTAATATGAATTCAAACGATAAAATGGAAAAGAAAATAACCTCATTGATGGCAACAATTTGGCCATTGCTCTTCTTCACCTTCTTCACCTTCTTCAGGAAATACTAGAACTTGGACTTGGCGCGAACATCATTGGTGTGCCAAAGCTTCATGCGGTAGATCTTGGGGGTGTCCTCGGCATCCTTGGGGAGAGCCCTACCCACCACCTGGTACTGGTGAAACTTGAGAGTGACCATGTCTGCGAATTTAGAGAAGACGGTTACGATCTCAGAGGCCTCTCTCACTTTCGCTCCACCTGCACAACATGCAACAGCGAAGTGCTGGAGACCCGTTTCTCGAACCCGGAAACCGCAAAGAAGACCCGACCAGAATCTTCCGTCCAGCCACTAAAAGGCGGCGCACAGGTCTCATTTAACCCCTCTCGACATCGCGACCAATTCTATGGCTTGGGTTTCCATCGACGAGCTCTAGCGAAGCCGAGAAATTTCTACGGTTTCGGCGGTTCTTTTGCATTTCCGGCGACTCCAATAGCCGATGACGACATGCACGAATGGTCGAGGTGGTGAGAATTTGGGGTGGTAAGAGAGATTGAAAATTTTAGGGTTTGGGAATTCTGATTTGGGGGTTTTGGGGTTTCTTCGCTTAAATTTCTATAAATTCAAACACAAGAGAAACAGAGGATGGAGAGAATTGCAGCGGAGGAGTGATAGCCGAGTGATGGTCAGGCCACCATGACTCCGATACGCTAGAATTTCAACCAAGAAGGAAGAAGGAAGAAGGAAGAAGGAAGAAACAGAGGAAAAGAAAGGAGATAGAGAAGGTCAGAATGAGGGCCGTCCTCAGTCTCGAGATGAAAAAAAACAGAAAAAAACTAAATTAACCGTATTCTCTTTTGATTTTACGATAATAGAGGTCAATAGTAGTAATTAAGGTAGTAATTTTGATAATGTTTCGATATTCCAACCCCAAGTCATAAAATTGATGATAGAACGAATGATTGTAAAAGGTGGTAGTCAAGTTGTAATTAGTGTTAATATCTCACTATAACAAGTTTGAGAAACGTTTTACCAATAAAAGAACGAATTGTGGTAAAAAGTGGTAATTTAGTTGTAATAAGTGTTAATACTTCACTATTACAAGCTTTCAGAACCACATTACTAATAAAACAACAAATGTGTTGCTATAATGGCAAAACGTCATATATTTAAGTAAATTTGCGGTGAGTCCTTTATAGTGTAATAAGGTTGTCTATTTTGTAACTACTGTCGTTTAAGAGTTATTTACTTATGGGCTAAATCCAAATTACTATCCTGTAGTTTAGGACCAAAATCAATTCAGTCCCTGAACTTCTAATTTCATCAAAAACATCCCTGCACTTTCAATTTTGATCTAATAGGTCTAATTTGTTAGTTTTCCGACAATTGAGTTATTTAACTTGTTAATGTGGCTCATATATGGCCTATGTTTTATGATGTGGTGTCGAGGTGGTCTGCATAGTCAATTTAGGAGTGAGTCTTACTAATAAAAATAAATAGTTTTTCAACAAATAATCCAACTATAACTTGAACCCATAACAGAATATTAACGAATTGGACCTATTAGATCAAAATTGAAAGTGCAGGGGTGTTTTTGATGAAATTAGAAGTCCAGGGACTGAATTGATTTTGGACATAAACCACAGGGTACTAACTAATATTTAGCCCTTTACTTATTTGACAATGTTTTTTTCTAGATTTTACGGCAATTGAGGTCCAAAGTAATAACCAAGGTTGTATTTGTGGTAATTCTTTAATATTACAAGTTTGAGAACTATTTGACCAATGAGACAACAAATTATTGTGGAAGTAGTAATCAAGCTCTTATTTATGGTAATTTTTTATATTACACGTCTCAGAACCATTTTACTAATGTGACAACGAATTGATGTCAAAGTGGTAAAACTTTATGTATATATTGTAAATGAGGTGTGAGTCCTTAATTGTGTATTAAAGTTCTATATTTTGTAACTTCATACTTTTCTTGTGTAAATCTCATCATCCATGAGATAATTACTTATTTGACAATGCATTTTATTATAAATTACAACAATTGAGGTATAACGTTGTAATTATGGTTGTTTTATGATAATTACTTGAAATATGATTCTATTTACAAAAAAAAGGATCACTTTACCACTACTACAACAAATGCTTTGTTTTATATGGTAAATAATCATATTAGACCTAAAACTTTTCAAGTCCTTATTCTTGTAATCCAATTGTTCTTTTTGTAACTAGAGTCCTTTTTTTTGTAAATTACATCATCGATGAGACATTTTACAACAAACAACCACATTGAATGTATTTAGTGATAATTATAGCTGTAATCAAAGTAATTACTACATTTATGATCTTCATTACAAGTTTTTGAATGATTTACGTATAAAACAATAAATGAGTACTTACTATGGTAATTTTTTTTTTAAGTACACATGTCAAATTATAAGTGGTTTAACCTGTTGACCTGGATAACAAGTTTCACCAATTAATTTAATTTAATATATATTTATTAAAAAGTTGATGTATGACAAACATCAATATACCTTAGACTTCCCTAAGTTTTGGAGGAGGTTTTCAGTTAGTTTGTCGTAGACAAACCGTTGTTTCAGTAACCGACCTACTTAAAAAAACAAAAGTAAAAGGATATGGGAAGATTTGAACCAGGGACAACTAGACAAGGAAGAAAAGACAGAGAATTTTACCGAGCGAAAGCACTTCTACATATGTTTGTCCAAACAAATATATTACACACACACACACACACACACACACACACATATATATATATATATATATATTCAAAACTCGGAGGCCTCCGAAAACCCGTGGTTAAGTGCGACCACACCACATGAACATGTTCAGGGCCGCCCCTGAGTCGAACATTGCAGAATTGGAAGTTTGGTAAACTTGTGCATAATTTTGAAATCAGCAAGCCATGATTGTGATTCATGTTTGAATTTTAGAGGGGTAAGAGTACAATATCTAAAGTAATGCTAGGTCATCCTTTTTGCGTACCACATGTATACCCTACCTTATCTTTTTGGGTATATTACATGACATAGTTGTGTCGTGCCATATAAAGTGACATGCAGTTAATCCTGTTATCACTATTCAATATATCAATAGAATTTACCTCGTAACTCTTTATGAAGTCTAATCTAATTACTATAAATTCCTTGTCTTTAGGAAGCTAAGCACCGATGTGCATTCTATATATCTCTAGCGTCTATGGAGTAGTACCAAAGGAGGGTCTCCGCTACCACTATGTATTTGAATGTATAATGAGTATGTCTATTTCTATGTACCACTTGTGGGTACTATCACTATCTTCTTGTCTGTCTATGTCCTTAAATAATATCGGAATAGTATATAACGGCTTATTCTGGCTTGTGATAAATATATTATTTTCTCCTGTGGGATTGATTCAAAAAATAAAAAATAAAACAAAATAAAATAAAATAAGACCAATCATTTAGCATGATATGATGTGAATGATAACAAATAATAACTTAGAGTATAATTAATATTGTGGAAGTCACAATTAATTCATATCACAATTTTGTTGCTTGTGTTCATTTTCCAAATAAGTTGCAAAACCATCTCAATTTCCAACATACATATGTGCCTTTTTTTTTTTTTTTTTTTTTTTTTTTTTTTTTTTTTTTTTTTGTTTTCCTTTTTATAAACAAAATATATAGCAAATTACCTATAAGTGTCTTTTTGAAACTTATATTATCAATTAAGTCATCATATGTTTTTATCCATCATAAAATCATCATATTAATGTTTTTTTATTATTTACGAAAATGCTACTGCATTCAAACAATTATTGTTATTAATTGAAAAGCTATTACCAACGACTGATCGAAAAAATTTGACCCAAAAAAAAAAAAATGACTGATCGAAAAAGCTACTATCAATGAACTGAAAATATATTGTCGTTCTTCAGAAAAGTTATTGTTAGTTAGTTGACAATAGCTATTACAAAGAAAGTAATGACTTTTCTGATGAATGACAATACTTTTTTAAAAATTGACAATAGCTTTAGGGTTGGTCAGAAGTATATTTTTTGGCTCGTTGACAGTAGCTTTTCAATTAATTACAGTAGTTGTTTTGACTCGGTGGTATTTTTGTAAATAATGACAATTAAAAGTGCGGTGACATTTTTGTAAATATTGATATATTTGTAAATTTATGAGGAAAAAAAATGGTGCCTTAGATAGTAATAAGGTTATTAAAAGTGACTTATTTGTCATTGTATAACTCGAACGCAAAGCTTTGAGAAATCTTCGATAAAAAAATATAAGGAAAATTATTGAAGCAACAGCTTTATCAACATGTGAAAAATATTGTTCTATCAAAAATAGTTTACAAGCTAGCTAGCATGAGCCCAAGCCAATGGAAACCTTATCTTTATAATTAAAATCTCCTGAAGATCTCGCTTGTCTATTATCAAGCTTCATACTTAAAAAACAAGATGTTAGGTAGGTTCCTCCGAAAAAACAATAAAAAAACGTTTGGGTGTTTTTTGTTTTTGTGAATCAATAGCCACGTATTGATTTGTGGGAGCCTCCAATTCTTGCTTGAGCAAAATGGCGTAATCAAGAGGACCAAATAGAATCTCATTGCACTTCTTCTCCTATATATGCACCTTTGTACATTGTACTTTTTCCAGGGAGATGTTTGTTTTTTAAAACCCTAAAATAATTCAAACCTCTTATATCCACATCTCAGGGCCGGTCCCGAGATTTTAATGGCCTGAGGTGGAGAATTAAAATGTGGCCTTCTATATATATATTGCTCCAAATAAAATTACAAAATTATTTATTTTGAATAAAAGTATATATTAATAATAATAATAAAAATATGAATATTTATTCATACATAAATTTATAAAAGTATTATTTCAAAACAAATTTATAAAAATAAATATAGAACTAATAATAAAAATTAAATTTGTGAATATTTATTCATACATAAATTTATGAAATACAAGAATAGTTAAACATAAAGTTTTTCTTGATGGCTAGAAGTCTAGAACCAATGAAAATTGACTTAAATGATTAAAACAAAAACAAAAAAACAAAAAAAGATGAAAGGGAGAAGAAGGCTGCAAGCCTGCAAGGTTTTAACTGGGCCCAAGGAGTTGACTCAACTGACTGAAAAATATAAAAGGAAAGTGAAAGAGGAAAGCATGATTCGAACCTTGCATGGAGAGGTTGCAAATTAACGTGTCTTCCACTGGAGCAACGTGACACTTCAATATTATGAAAACACAATAACTATATATACATATATATATTATGAAAATACAATAACTATATATACATATATATACACACAACGAAATCCTCCGTGGCCCCCCGGCGCCGGTGGCCTGAGACGGTCGCCTCAGGAGGCAGCCCTCAGGGCCGGCCCTGCCGCATCCATTCTCACATATCAATTTTTATACATATGTTTCCAATTTCATAGTTCTACTTTTGTTTTTCTAATGGATGCGTGTTTAATGCCTACTTCCTTAATTTTATAT
>LYNE01000446.1:25835-42475 GCA_001662545.1 Rosa x damascena | reverse complement strand
CTAGTGCAACAAATGAGAACCAACTTATTCATGTGTTAAACAAGCGTCAACTCAATTTCTCACAAAGATGCTCTCAAATTCTTTTCACTCATGATTTTCTGACTTGATGTATAATTAAGCATATATTTCACTCAAGTTATATGTGAGAGGAATGATATAATAAGACAAACAAATAGCTCACATATGATAACAAGAATGAAAGGCTTTTTCTGAATTTTTTTTTTACATATGATCCCATGATCGGAATGCTAAAACTCGGACTAAAGGCCAGTGACACCATATGCTCACCCCTCCACACAAGTCTCCACAAATGAATGCACAACTTCAAAGATCAACAAGGTCTTTATTCAAGGTTGTAATGGGGCCAAAGGTTAAGGTTAAAAGAAAGAAAAGATAGGGAATAACAAAGATCCTAAGGAACGTAGTGGAGCACTAGAAGAACATAAGAGATTAAAGAATCTTGAAACTCTTCAAGGTAATCAATCTTCGAACATGAAGCAAGTAATATTTTTTTCAAGGCCAGATGTCATCTTTTTGAGCCTTTGCTTCATTCTAACCTCAACAACTACAACATGAATGTATCAAATCCAAGGAAGTATTTTGCTTTTCGATTCTTTTGATTTTTCTTTTCAAGCATTTTCTCTTTCTTTTTTCTTTTTTCGGCTATCATATTTTTTTCTCTGTTTTTTTTTTCCGATAGCTATAAAACACATACTCTTTTTTTTTTTTTCTCTCTTCCTTGGATCAATGTACAATGAACTCCCCCACACTTGCTTACAAAAGTACCTTGAACATACATATATCTCTAAAAATATTTGCTCCACTAATTCCTTAGAATAGGGTAAGGATAAATCTATACTAAGCTTAGGGTTAAGGAATTTCTAGGTGATGAAACAAAAAGGCTTAATGTAGGCTCAACGGGGTTAACTAGGGGATTGCACATCTTATGTGTATAAAAGGGACACAGGTTAATTTGGCTATGGTAGTAATCCTAGTGCCTTTATCCCTTCCTATCCATCATGCAATTCAACCATACGCTTTAAGAGGCTTTGGGGCAAGTTCTAGCATTTGTCCTTAAAAAATATGCAAGTCGAATCCGAGTCTCAACCAAGATGAATAAAAGATGAGATCATGCAAAATCCTCGTCAAGAAAATAAGATGATTCTATACTAAGCACTCAGAAAAGAAATAGCATATATACAGGCTCAAAAGCTTATAAGGGTTCAAATCAAGTTTAACCTATCATAGCATGCACCCATCAATTCTCAAGTGTTACATTAATCCAACCATCAATGTATATAAATCAAGCACAATAATCATCAAAATCTATTAACAATTATTTGAAATCAAGAATCTAGCTAACACATGCCTGCAATCCCTTTGTGACCAAAATATAAATCCGTAAAAAGTTCATGCTCATCATAGAGTTGGAAGACTCCTAAGACTCATTGAAAAATAAAACCTAAAACTAGACTCTTTTTTTTTTTTTTTTTTAAACAAAGTGTATTTCCCTCCCCCACACTTAAATGAGACATTGTCCTCAATCTATGACAATATAACGCACAATGCACCAAGAAAGCATAGAGAAAGAAAATCCAGAAGAGGGCAAGTGAAAAGATAAGAAATGTTATAAGAAAGCTCACGACCTTTGGAGAAGACCAAAGTTAGACACCATCTTTACGGCACAAGGCCTTGACTTCCAAAATAAGCTCCGTGCTATATGAACTCCAAAAGAAATGATGCTGGGGTGAAAGGGAGAGAAGGAAGGAAAATTGCACTTTCCAACTTCACAATATTGCGTCATGAGGCCAACTTCCAACCCTTATAACTTCTGCAGGGACAGCCTGATGGATGAGCTACTACTGGGAGCTGAAAATTGGTGTTACAATATGTCCGTGAATATGTGGCATGTCTCCTAACTCCAAATAGATTGAAAATGGCAGCCCTGTAAAGTTAGAAGAAAAACAGAATTTTGCACAGAAAAGCTGAGAAAAGGACCATGACCCATTCAAACCTCAATTCGGAAGGGTTACAGTGCTCCAATGGAGATGATACTCCAGATCAATTTTGAAGTAGATATCTCAAGCTTTAAGTTCATATAAGATTTGGCCTCATTGGACACCCGGAAATATTCCTTGTTTTGCCTTTTATATGACCCAACTGCGCAAGTTCCTGTTTTGCTGGACTGACCTTACTGTACTCAAAGTGGAACTGGGAACACAGCAGAACTCCGAATCCAGTTCTGTAAAAACATAAAAAAAAACTAGACTCATAGATCTTTCTATGCATATATGGTATGTCTGTTGGTTCCATCGGAGCTAAAAGCCGAAGCCAGCCAAAGTTGACTGACTGCACGGCCGACACTCTGTTTTTGAGAAGGAAAGTGTAGTCTTCCTTCCCTTTCTTAATGGGTATACCTGCACACTCACAAAAGATATTAAAACGAACTAAGAAGAATAATATTAAAAACCAAAAAGTTTGGGTTGCCTCCCAACGAGCACTTGTTTTAATGTCCTCAGCCTGACGGTACCACCAACAATTAGGCAAAGGTAAAAAAGCCTCCTTTCGAAGACTTCACAAGAAATTTCGCAGTTTTCTTCATGAATGACTTTTTATTTGGATCAGGTGGATATGGGGGATCACCACTTGAAGTTCTCTTCAATGGAGGCTCAGTGAAACCACTTGAGAAAGGAGATTTGGTCGGAAGATAGCCGTTGCTTGGCTTAAAATCCCCATGAAGCCACCTATCATCAACACTCACACTCTCTATATATATTAGCTAAAGGAACAAATTCATTACAGAATATAGACTTACCTTCATGACATGGAATTGCTTGTTGAGCAGCCATGGTTTCATTTAGACTCTTATGCATAGTTGTAGCCACCTCTTCCTCGACAATTGGTGGAGAATGACCATTGCTTGCCATTGCTAACAACTCTGAATCGCCGAGATCCCTTGCCTTGACTTTAGGTGATGTCCAAGTTCTAAGAAATCGAACATCTTCTCTTATTTTCCCACCATCACCTAAAAGATCTTAATTTGAGGCTTCAATGGTTCAAACACCTTGAACGTCACTGTCTCCCCAAAAACCTCCATACTCAAAGTGCCTCTGAACACATCAATGTTGGTGTGAGCTGTGGCCATGAATGGGCGCCCCAAAATTAATGGTAATGATGTAGGCATAGGCGCTTCCTCCATCTCAAGAACAAAGAAGTCTGTAGGTAAAATTAATCCATCCACACTTACTAGTACATCTTCAATTACTCCCCTAGGATAGACTATTGAGCGATCAGCTAGCTCAATGATCACCTTTGTCTCCTTTAGCTCACCTAGTTTAAGAGTTGAAAACACAGAATATGGCATTAAATTAATCGAAGCTCCTAAATCCAGTAAAGCATGATCAAACCTCTATGCACCTATGGTGCATGGAATTGTGAAGCGTCCGGGATCCTTAAGTTTAGGTGGAAGCTTTCTTTGAAGAACAACTGAGACTTTTTCACTAAGGGCCACTATCTCATTCCCATTGAACTTTTTCTTTTTTGGTGCATAGCTCCTTAAGGAATTTGGCATACTGAGGTACTTGCTTGATGGCATCCAGAAGAGGGATGTTCACTTAGACTTTACGGAAAGTTTCCAAGACATCCTTCTCTTCTTGATCTTCCTTAGAGCTCACGAACCTGCGAGGAAAAGGAATACATGAAGTAACCAACTTAGAAGGAGTAGGATCTTTTACCTTTGGAGGGGAAAAAACACGAACATTCTGATCAGCCTCCGTGAGATCGATCGTTTTTTCACCAGCGTTGATTTTCTTTTCCTCCTTCGTATTTCTTTTCTCCTCCTTCTCTTCTTGATCTTTCTTGGATGTTCTTTGGTGCCCAGAGACTTCTTCCAATTGTCTACCACTTCTTAGAGTGATTGCATTAAGCTCAGCCATGCGTCCATCCCTTGGATTTTGAACGGTTGTGCTAGGGAGGGTGCCAGGAAGTCTAGTTTGTATCTCTGTTGCAAGTTGCCCAACTTACCTTTCCAAATTCTTGATGGATTGACCATGTGTGGTGACCCGAGAGAGGGGTCCCACAGCGCCGCGACCGCGAGCCAATGAGAAACCGACATGTCACGAATGACATCCCGATAACTCATTAACCCGAAATCGCAAGGCCTTTTGGGTTCAAACTGTTGGTTTACAAAACACTTTCTTGGACAAGTCGTTCCAGCAACCAAACAACACATTTTCAAAAGCGGAATTTGAAATGGGCTAAGAGTTTTAGGCTTGCAATCGGAGCCCAATTTGGAAAATAAAACAAATCACTAAGTAATTACAAGCATGGGAGACGCGCCCCAGGGTTACGGGTCTCCCAAAATTTTTGGTAAAAGAGTAGGAAATAAATAAACAAATAAATTAGTGAGAAAGTAAATAAACAAGTTACTTCAAAATCCGATAAAGGACCAAAACCATTTCATGATAAAGTCAAAGAAGAATACGCCAAGCCAGGCATGTGCCTCCTCTCTATGCTCCCCGACCACATCCTCGAAACCTGCACACTGTTGTAGGGGTGAGCTTTCGTCCTCGCATGCCCAGTAGGGGCCGACCCAACCATGCTAGGTTTGAAAGATAATATACTTGAAAATATCTACTACATAATATTGTGCGCGTTTATCGAAAATACAATTTAAAATAGGCAACCACAAACATTTATCTCTTTTATAAAACACATGCAGTATGTTTCACACAACTTGGAGCTCCGAGATACTTACCTGTCGGCTAAACTCAAACAATTCGGTGACCGACCTGGTTCGTCGTCCTTCGAGAACCGGTAACTACTCTGTAGTCCTTGTGACTACAAGTAGCGAAAGTGTCCATTTCCTGGCTCTGAGTCTCCTATGACTGGTTCACTGTCTGTACTTACCTTTCCTCGACATACATAGGAGCACAGCCCCTCTGGAGGTTCACGGTTATCGACACCGTGGGATCCCTAGGAATCTACGCGTCTAGGTCCCATTCACTTTCAGGTCACAAGTACAAACATACAAGGGTACAGTATCTCAACATGCAAGTCTAGCCTCGGTTTTCACAATTAGCAATTATCAGTTCTGAAAACACATGTATCACGAGGCATCGACTAACGAACAACCAAAAACATTCTTACAGGCAATATACTATCTTAGTATAGCATTCCACACATAGAAAAGTCTCTAACAAGGAAGGGACAGCACACCCTACCTGGAATTGGAGTGCTCATCCATATTCGGGTTCGTTCCCGACTTTCGATCATTTGTCCAAATCCAAGTGCACACGCTCGAGTCCTTTAACAAAAACTGAATCCGATAAGTACTCAATTGATAACTCATTTGCTTAATTTCTTTATGAGTTACCAATTTAACTTGAATCGATACTTAATGGTAACCATTCCCGAACAATTCACTTAACGTAGTAAGCTTATTCGGGAGATGGTGATTTAAATAATAATTACCATTCCCGAATGATTTCGCCTATCAAACTCCTTTCGGGATATGGTGATTATACTTATTTTCTTAATGTATTCCAAGTCAACCGGTTTGACCCTTTTTACTTAATCATTAAATACTAGCAAATAAATAGTGATTACCATTCCCGAATTATCACACTCTCACAATAACTCCGAGATATGGCAACACTAGAATACTCCGACTTTTAACATTATTTCATGAACATTAATCCAATATCCTAATTTAGTTCAATCAAATAAAATCCACCATTTTCACTAACAACACCCTTCAAACTTCGGTAATTACTCACTTCCTTTAACATCAAACACAATTTTAGTTAACTTGTCAAAAATCACAAAATTGGTCTCTCTTTGTCCATTCTTGCAAAACAACATTTTCCCAAAATTAATAACAGACAAACCAATTTATTTGACAACCCAATTCTCTCCATACATTCATGCATTCAACCACTTTCATCTTTGTTCACTACCATGGCAAGTTTCCAACACATAACACTATCTTTTCTAATTATCCAGAATTCCACTAAGTATGAACAACACACAGCAAAACAAATCCAAACACCCAGACCCTTACCATTCTTCTTTTCCAAACTGTGAGCTAATTCCAATTACTGCAATCCACCACCAATAGTCGTGAAAACACCTAACAAATACCAAATCATTAGTAACCAACCCTTGACCACTTCGGTATCCCAAAATAGAACCTGTACATGGTTCTTACCTTCTCCAGTTTCAATTGAAACTAGCCCAGCAGTCTCCTCCTCCCTTAAAACTTCCAAAAAGGCAGAAATCCATAACTGTTAACCATCTGAATTCCAAGCAGACAATACACCATCAATGAACAACCCTCAACCAATATTTCATCCAAACAGAGGTCGAGATTCTTACCACTCGTTGATACCAGTCGGTCTGAACCTGTGCCTTCTCCCTTCAAAATCACCAAAAATCGCAGACCCCTTAACCTCACTCATTTCAAAATAAACGACAGGAATTAGAGACTTTCAATCTAAATCGAATGGAGGCTTCAATCCAGACTAGGATGACGTGAATTACCCAATAGAGACGATCTGAAGGCTCAGCGACCGTGAGCGACGGAGCTACGGTGGTCCACGCGCTAGCGGCGGCGCGTGCAGTGTATACAGCGGCTCTGGTCGGAATCGGAGGTCAGAGTTTTGGGGTTTCAAAAGATAGTGCAGCTCTAACTTCGTTTATGGAGGTGTTGAAGCTCGATTCTTGGCCGGGTTGGAGATTAGGGAAGGGCAGTGGCTGTACTCCGACATCGGTGGTCTTCTAGCGTCAAGCAGTGCAAAGGCTTTGGGGTTTGGGTGAGTGGCCTGGTCTAGATCGATTGGTGATGGCGGTGAGTGCAGAAGGTGATTAGAAGTAGCCTTTCCGGCTAGGTGGTCACATGCAGTGGCTGGATGAGGTGTATGTCAACGGTAAAGCTCGGGTTATGGTCGGGTTTGCGTGCTGCGTCGACTGGTGGAGGCGGTGTGGTGAGATGGTGGCCGGAAATCGATGGAGGTAGAGAGGCAACAACGTCGCAGCTTTGGTGGTTGCGGGTGGAGGCCGGAGGCGGTGCATGGCTGTGATTTCTCTTGGGTTTTGGTCGGATTTGGATTGTCGTTCCGTTGGTGGTAGCAGTGATGAGAGGTGGTGGTCGGACTTTGTGATTCCGGCGAAGGCAGAGAGGGAGGATGAGAGAGTGAGGTCGGGGGAGAAAGAAAGAGATGCGGCCGAGAGAGAGGAGAGGGAGAGAATGGGAATCTAGGATTTTCCCTTGCCAACTTTTCTATTTATACTTATGTCCGTGAAATGACAAATCTACCCCTGCGACGAATTCGACCAATAATTGAGTCGGGTTTTAAGCTCGCTTCTTTATTCGTTTTTCGTCACTAATGTTCTTAGTCGACTCCGTCGTATGCCCAAAACTCGAATCACTAAAAATTCAATTTGTATCTTTTCATAAAAATCCCGACAAGCTTTTGCTTCAATAAACCTTAGTAATTCTTTAGGCCCAAACTTAATTGAAATAGCCCAAATGGTAGTCTCGATACCTAAAATGTCCAGAATCGATTCCTTCACTAAAATCTCCTTGTGCAAAAATCTTATTTTCGAAAAAAAAATTACCTTCTAAAAATTAAACAAAATTTTCGGGGGCTCACACCATGCTCTTTGAGTTGAGATCTTGCCTCTTGTATGAAGGATGAGGTATCCTTTAGGAAGGATGCGGTGTTCAGAGCCATCTCCTCCACTAGTTATTCCAAGGACTTGCTTGAGGATTGTTGAGGAGGATTTTGTTGATAGACTTGCTGCTTGGCCCCTTGTTGGAATCCAGGTGGTCCATTGTAGACACCTTGAGTAGGTCGAACCACGTTGTCATTACCGCCCCAACGGAAGTTTGGGTGATCCTTCCATCCCGGATTGTACGTGTTCGAGTAAGGGTCATATTTGGGCCTTTGTTGCCCCATGTAATTCACTTGTTCCTCAGACATAGCAGACATAGGACATCTATCAGTAGTATGATCAGAATAGGAACAAATAGAGCATACCTGAGGTGTTGCCTTAAGGCCATTGCCTAAGGCATTCATTAACATGTCAAGCTTTCTTTCTACAGCCACCATTTGGTTCCTTGAATCAACTTCATACACACCACGTCCTCTTGTACGTTTATCCCTTGTGTAGAATTGTCTATTGTTGTCAGCCAAATCATCAATCAGATTATATGCTTCTTGATCGGTTTTATTCATGAAAGTACCTCCACACGCAGAATCAACGCTGCCCCTATTAGATATGTCCAATCCATCATAGAAAAATTGGACAAGGTCATTCAAACTGAAGTTGTGATGGGGATACTTCCTCTGCAACTCTTGAAATTCCTCCCATACCTCATAGAGTGTATCTCCATCCTTTTGAGTGAAGTTTTGAATCTCCCTCCTTAGTCGTTTTGTCAGTTGAGCGGGGAAATATTGTTTCAAAAACTTTTTAACCATTTCATCCCAAGTTGTGATGATACCTGCAGGTAACGAGTACAACCAACGTTTTGCATCATCTTTTAAAGAAAAGGGGAATATAAGTAACCTGAGTCCTTCTAGTTGGATGTTTTGAATGGTTTGCAGCTTGCAAATATCCAGGAATCCCCTAATGTGAACATTAGGATCCTCAGATGGTGTGCCCGAGTACTTAGGCAGCGAGTTAAGGAGCTGCACAGGAATGGAGAAAACCTGATTGCCCGGTGGTGTGTAAGCTATGCATGAGGGGGATTCCGAAGCTGTCGGGACAAAAGCATCCTTCAATGGCTTTGGTTCAACCATGTCGAGTCTTGGAGGTTCCTCTTCGTCCCCGTGAATTGAACGTGCAGGTGAGTTTGGTGGTGTTTTCTCGTCCTCCTCCCCTTGTGAAGAAGTAGAACCCGCCGTTGTGTCGTCAATTGGCAAACTAGTTCCCTTCGTTTGCTTCCTATTCGACTTGCAAGTGCTTTCTATCTCTGAATCCAAGGGGGTAAGATTGCCTTGAGCAGTTCTACGAGTAAGCATACACTTGAAAACACAAACAAAGAAAAACTAAGTAAGAAACCAAAACAAAAATCAAATTAAATAAACTAGCAGAAGCAATTAGAATAAAAGTAATCCCCGGCGACACGGCGCCAAAAATTGATAGCTAAATTTTTAAGTTATTGATTTTCCTTATTCTCCTGCAAATATGTCAATTATAATATAGGGAAATAAGGGTCTCCCACAGAGGATTAAGTTAAACTAAAAGCTTAAACAAAAGTCACAAAACGTGACTGCAGTTCCTACTGAACAGCAGTCGAAAAACAGACTAAAATCCTAATCAAAACAACCCATAAAAATATGAAAATTTACAGAGTTGTACTAGACACACAATACGTCCAGTACACAAAATTTGGGAATTTTTGGAGTTCGTTTAGTATGGAAATAAAATACAGAAAAACAGAGAACAGAAAGAAAAACGAAACTGAAACAGATTTGAGATTGGTTGATATCGAGATGATGAAACTAGCTAGGAAGGAAGTGTCCACCTCTAACAATCACACAAAACATACTTTGTCAAATTTACTTCCAATTAACTTAGTTGAAGACGCTCAGATTGGCTCGGTACGCTTGAACACAACCTATTACTCTTTCTTACTTTGTATGCTAGGCAGGAAGCGCTCTACACCTAGACTATTCCCAAGCAATGCAACCTGTACTTACATAGGCATTTGCAAGCATAATTAGCTATAATGAACCACGCTCATGCTACCTCCAGCGGTACCGACTTCGGCCAAAAGAGTGACCTATGGGAACACAGCCAAGCAGGCTACCGCCTGAGCCTCGGCTTGCCCCCAGATCACCGCTGACGGGCCGCCATGCGCCGCGCGAAGACAGCATCAGAAGCTCCAGAAGCTGGGGACTGAACCACATCAGTCCCACATCGAAAACATGGAGAAGATCAGTTCCCTCCTTACTTATAAAAGGTTCTCTCCTCTCTCTTCATTAATTACACATTTTAATACTTACCTACTGTTACTTTGTCAACATAAATACATTGACTAACTTAAGCATCAGAGAAGAGAAGACCGACCAACGCGGTCTCCCTCTGACTCCCTTTGTATTTCATTTGACAGGTAGCGGAAGCTCTGAGAATATCATGGGTAACGGTCCGCTCATTGGACCAGCGTTAACAAAGTTTTAGCTACCGCTGAACTTTAAACATTAACATTGGCGCCGTTTGTCGGAATCCTTGAACAAAAGGCCATCCCACCACATCCACCATGACTAACGGTAGCGGGGGAAACGCTGAGGAGCAGGCGGATCAGTCCGCCAACTCCCATCCCGCCAACCCCCATCCTACCAACCCAATGATTAACGTCAGTCCAGCGGTTAACGTTAACCGTGCACTATTCAGCATGCCGATCAACCCTAACGGGGAACCCAGGCTAGTTCCCAGATCCCACCAACCCAAACTACAACGGAGGCTCAGCCAAACGGCAGCCGCCCTCCGGTGCAGGACCTCACCGCTATGTATGAGCTGGCACTAGCGGACCTTCACAAAGCAAATAGAGAATGCGAGCAGGAGGGCAGAGAAAAGGCCGAGGCTCAAAAGCAAGTGGCCACATTGATGTCAAGATTTGACGAGCTTAAGAAGGCCCTGGAAGCAAACGCCAACCCAGTGCAAAGCGAATAATCGCGGAGCACCAGGCGCAGTCAGCCCAACACCGGCGGGTTGGTACCCGGACCAATCATACAGATGCAGGTACCGCTGAACCCATCGGAGCTACGGGGAATGGGACCACCACCTCCGCCCCGACTAATGTTGGAACAGGAGGCGGGGTCACAACCGCACACCAGCCGCTCGACAAGCAGGGCTAGAACCGAGGGTAATATACCTGCCCCCAGGCGAGAGCTGGTTCAGCAGAACACCCAGGCGGGACCCGATGGAAGCACAACCGCCCTAATACTAGAGCGGATGCAACAACAAGAGCAAAGGCTAATCTGAGCCGAGGCAGGCGCCCCAGCGCCAATAACAAATCCACTCTTTGCGTCCAGACCAGGACCGTTCACCGCTAGGATCCTGCATACCATCCGCCCGGCGCACGCAAAGACACTAAAGATGTCACAGTATAGTGGCATGATTGACCCCTTTGTCCATTTGGACACCTTCAAAAAAGTCAGCAATAACAAGGGGTTCGATGACGCCACCCTCTACATCTTGTTCAGCGAAACGCTGGATAGTGAGGCAATGAGTTGGTTTTTTGAGTGTCCGCCAGGGTCCATTAACTCATTCCATGCACTATCAAATGCTTTCCTATCTCGGTTCATCCTGTTGGCGGCCGGACACCACAGTACAACTCAGCTATTCAACCTCAAGCAGGGGGCGGAGGAAAACATTGAAGGCGTTCGTCACCAGGTGGCGAGCGGCAACGTCCCAATGCCGCGATCTTGATAAGACAATGGCGCTGGCAGCTTTCAAGCAGGGACTCCTTAAGGGGCCATTTCTCTATCACCTCAATTACAATCATCCAAACGCCGCTTATGACCATGTCATGAGCGAGGCTGTTATCCATGCACAGGCAGAATTCATTACATATGGAGAAACCCCCCCACCACCACCAACGCCTATAAAGTCTACCCAATCCTCCGCAAGCCATCAGGAAACAGCTAGCAAAACCTCTGCTGCACCGCCAACTGATAAAAAGAGAGAATGGCAGTAGGGCAACCACCAGAGCAAGCGGCAGAAGGACCAACATTACAGTAAGGGCAGCCGCTCATTTAATGGGGATAACCGTAATAAACAGACGGAGTCATCCCAGCGGTACGCAGTGTTTACAGTCCTCACAGCCTCATACGAGGAAATATAAGACTAGTGCAAGGACCAGGTCCCGCCACCACCCCCAAGAAAATACCCAAGGGTAGGAAAGCCCAGAAACATTGGCAAGTGGTGCAAATATCACGAGGACAGCGGACACAACATCAACAATTGCAATGCCCTCAAAACAGCCATTGAGACTTTATACCGAGACGGTAAGATGGAACAATTCAAGGTACACCAACCACCACCCGTGATCGCCAACATTGAGCCCTTGGGCCGCATCAACACCATCGACGGTGGTGCTCCAATCACCAATATGTCTCACAGAGCAAAAAAGCACTATGCGCGTGCTAACCACCCCAAGGAGGTGTGCAATATCCGCTATGAGAGGTCAACTCCCAAAATTTGGTTGGAGCCCATTACCTTCTCAGAAGAGGAGGAGCGCGGAGTACATCTACCCCACGACGATCCATTCTTGATCGACGCTGTACTCGATAAATGGTCAGTGGGAAGGATCCTTGTCGACAGCGGGTCCGTTGTAAATGTCATCTTCAACAGGTGCTACGACAAACTTCGACGAAATAGAAAGTTACTACTGGATCATGAGCCATTGCTTAGCTTCTCCGGTGACGTCACACAGCCATTGGGTTCTGACTACATGCGACTAGTTATCGGCGCCAGTCCACGTACGGCGGAAATCCATACAGAGTTCATCATTGTGGACTACTTCAGTTCATATAATGCCATCATTGGTCGACCGGCACTTAACAAACTCAAGTGCATCATCGCCGGGTACATGCTCCTCATGAAGTTCCCCACTCCCAACGGAACAGGCTGTGTAAAGGGAAGTCAACAACTGGCACGAGAGTGCAATTCCACAACCGTGGCACGATCAGCGCGTCGCCACGAAATCCTAACAGTGGGAAATCATGCAGTGGCACCAGATATCTTTGAGGACCCCAGGGATGACGAGAAGAAGTATGTCAAAAAAGAGCCTGTCAACCCAGAAACATCCTTAAGGATTATCAGCATATCCGACGAGCACCCTGAGCGGACAGTCTGCATCAGCGCTCAGCTGAAACCAGAGGTAGCGGCTGAACTCACCCAGTTTCTACGTGACAACGCCGCCATCTTTGCATGGTCCTACACTGACATGCCAGGCATCTCCCCCGAGATCATCACACACAAATTGAGTATCAAACCATCCGCCTACCCTATAAAGTAGCAACGAAGGGCCTTTGATGAGGAGAGATACTGTGCAATAGGGGAAGAGGTTGCCAAGCTCCAGAGCATTGGATTCATCTGCCAAGTAAATTACCCTCAGTGGATTTCCAACTTGGTCATGGTAAAAAAACCAAGCGGAAAGTGGCGAATGTGTGTCGACTTCAAGGGCCTCAACAAGGCATGCCCCAAGGACAGTTTCCCGCTACCTCGCATAGACCAACTGGTCGATACAACTGTTGGGCACGAGTTACTCAGCATGATGGATGCCTTCTCCGGCTACAATCAGATCAAAATGCACCATGGTGACCAAGAGTGCACCTCTTTCACCACCGACAAGGGCCTATACTGCTACAATGTCATGCCTTTCGGTTTGAAGAACGCCGGTGCAACTTACCAGCGGCTAATGAATGCTATGTTTGCTGAGCATCTGGGCAAAATCATCAAGGTCTACGTGGACGATATGTTGGTAAAAAGCATAAAGGCCAGTGGACACGTGGCTAATCTCAGAATTATATTCGCCATTCTCTTGGCCTACGGTATGCGCCTTAACCCATAAAAATGCTTCTTCGGCGTCACCGCCAGCAAATTTCTAGGTTACATAGTCAGTGAATGGGGCATAGAAGCCAACCCTGACAAGGTACAAGCCATCCTCAACATGAAGGCTCCAGAGTGGAAGAAACACATTCAGAGTCTCCAGGGCAAACTAACCGCCCTTTCTTGGTTTATCTCCAGACTCACCGACAGATGTCTCCCATTTTTCAAAGTCCTGAAGACAACCCACAAGAAGGTCATCGACTGGAACCCAGACTGTGAGGCAGCGTTCCAAAGCTTGAAAGAGTACTTGGCGGCAGTTCCGCTCCTCTCTATTCCTGTGCAGGGGGAAACATTATACATATACCTAGCAGCGGTAAGCTGTGCCATTGTCTGGCGGGAGGGCTAGGATGAGCTCCCCGTATTCTACGCCGGTAGAGGCATGAACGGGGTTGAAACAAGATACCCCCCTGGAGCAGCTCGCTCTCGCACTCATCATCGCCGCTAGGCGCCTCCGCCAGTATTTTCAGGCCCACACAATTCATGTCTTAACAAATCAACCGCTGAGACAAGTAATGTAGAACCCTGAACACTTGGGACGCCTCAGCAAGTGGGCCATCGAGCTCAGCGAGTTTAACATTGATTACAAACCAAGAACTGCCATGAAAGGCCAAGCGGTGGCAGACTTCATTGGCGAGCTCACCGAGCGACAGATTGAACCCAGCACAGAAATTATAACCGCTGAGGAACCAGCTCCCTAGCAGTCAGATTGGAACCTACACATGGACGGCTCCGCTTGCGCCAAGGCCAGCGGCGCCGGAGTCATCTTAACAGGGCCAGGGGGACTAAACGTGGAATACGCATTAAAATTCAACTTCAAGGCCTCAAACAACATGGCGGAGTACGAAGCGCTCATCGCTGGCCTACTCCTTGCCATCGACTCAGGGGTTGACAGTGTCAACATATTCAGCGACTCCCAGTTAGTCGTCAACCAGGTCAACGACAGTTTCCAGGCCAAGGATCAACAGTTGGCGGCATACTTGGGTTACGTCAAGACGCTCCTCAAAAAATTCAAATTTCACACCATCACGCAGATCCCCAGGGAAAGGAACGCCAAAGCCGATTCACTGGCCAGACTAGCAACCGCTCAGCCACACCAAAGTCCGACGGACACAAGGGTGGAGTGTCTTGACAAACCAAGCATCACAAAAACCCTAGCGGAGATCTTCAACATTGAGGTAAATCCCAGTTGGATGGATGAGATCATCGAATACAAGCACAATGGGACATTGCCCGAGGATAAGGTAGGAGCACGACATCTCAAGAGAAGAGCAACCCGTTACAACATCCAGAATGGCAAGCTTTATCGCCAGGGGTTCACCCACCCCAACCTCCGGTGTCTAACCCCAGAGGAGGGGAAGGTTGTCTTGACAGCGATACACGGCGGGGAATGTGGAAACCACTCGGGCGCCAGATCCTTGGCCAATCGCACAATGCGACAAGGCTACTTCTGGCCTACGTTCGGCGACGACGCTAGGAGGATATCAAGATCTTGCCACAAATGTCAACAATATGCTGATCTCCCACACGCCCCGGCAGAACAACTGTCGATCATCATTGGTCCATGGATTCACTCCACGTGGGGCCTGGACTTGATGGGAAAATTCCAAACCGCCAAAGGCCAGTTCAAGTACATCATTGTCGCCATCGACTACAACAGCAAGTGGATAGAGGCAGAGCCACTGACGGCAATAACTACCGCCAAGGTAACTCACTTCCTCTGGAAAAACATGTATTGCCGCTATGGTGTCCCCCACACAATCATCACAGACAACGGCACGCAGTTCAACAATAGGGAACTCATATCTTTCACCGCTAACCTGGGCACCCCCAAACCAACGGCCAGGTCGAAGCAGCAAACAAGATAATAAAGAAGCTGCTAAAAAAGAAGCTCGACGACGCCAAGGGTTTGTGGGCGGAGAAGCTTTCGGAAGTTCTGTGGGCCATCAGGACTACCCTAACCTCCGGCACTGGTGAAACGCCATTTTATATGATGTTCGGAACTGAAGCCGTCCTACCTATGGAGATAACTCAACCTACCGCTAGGGTCAAGGGTTAGGGTCGAGGGTTACTGCCCCGAGACCAACAGTGAAGGCGTCAATCTCGACAGGGACCTCCTAGAGGAGAAACGACACAAGGCCCATCTGCACAATTTGCAAAATAAGCAACGGGTAGCGCGTTTCTACAACGCCAGGGTCAAAGCCCGGAACCTCCAAATGGGGGACTGGGTAATGAAGGAAGTCATTCCACCGCCAACGGCACTTCGTCCAACTTGGGAAGGTCCATACAAAATTGTGGAAGTCGTTAGCCCCGACACCTTCTTCTTAATGGACAAGGATGGCGTCACCACGACCCACCCTTGGAATACCGAACACCTTCGGTATTACTACAAATAGTCAGGCCACTACCCTAGAGCATCTTGGCTTAGCTAAATTTTTGACTCAATATTTAGCCAAGGGAAGCTACCCAATGGGTACAACCCCGCTTTTTGTAAACACTGACATATCAGTTATCAATGAAACGAGGAATTATTCAAACCATTGTCGCCAAGTTCAAGCACAAGAATTAAAAGGCAACGCCAACAAAGTTCGGCGGACTACGTCCGCTACATCGTGCACTTGGAACAATTTTAACCCCTTTAATGTTTCATTGAGTCACAAAACAGTAGCCAACTCTAGCGGTAAAAGCAACATTCAGACATCAAATAATCAAAAGGCATACGACACTGAAAATATACACTTCCATCCATACAGGGTTGGGACTACCCGCCCAAAAATAGTCAATTACAAAAAAAAGAGACCAAAGGTACAAATGTAGGCCTCAGCAGTATTACAATACGGATTTCGAGGACAGCATCTTCAATGATTTTCAGCTCCGCCCTGCTCATCCTCGACTGGCGGTTGCTCCTCACCCTCAGTGATTACATGCATTTCTATGCATGTAATTGTATCTAAAACACGATAAATTAGTTAATCCTCAAGTTAATTATTATGTAATTAATCCATTTTTATTTATTTTGTAGA